>APFE030494783.1:0-41963 GCA_000404065.3 Pinus taeda | reverse complement strand
TTTATATTGTTTCAATATATCTACTCATAAATAAACAAGTGTTGGAGGACATTATGTTTTGGGTAAAATGACATAAAAATTATAACTTATATGGATTAATGCTAAATTAATAGTGATCAATAGATACATATAATCAAATAGTCTTACCTTAGTTGCATCAACTTCACGTGAATAAATTAGTTGATTAAAAAATTGGTTTGTTGAAATTATTTCGTTTCTCAAATAGTGAATTAGAACACTAAGAAAAAACAAAAATTATGTTCATATAATAAAATATATTTTATCAATAAACAATATCTTGATTACAAAATTAAATTATTTTATACACGATAAAATAACAAGATAAATATAAATATATTTTGAGCAAACATCAATAAATTAAAATAAAAAAAAATTCCTTCCTTGAGTTTTGGAGGAGTAACTATATATATATATATATATTCATTCTTTTGTATCATGTAAGTGAAGGTAGAGATTATTCAATCATATCCAAAACTTTCAATCTAGAATTGTAGGTTGAAATTGTGAATACTTGATAATAGCATAGATCCATTTTAAGCACGGATCTAACATGAGCCCAGAGGAATCAATTTTTTTAGGTGAAAACTTATTTTGGAGTGCAAAAAATAATGTGTAATTTATTATTATTTAAATTTTACTTTTGAATTTTATATAGATTACATAAAGTGAGTATTGAATCATTTTGATGATGATGATGGTGGTGGTGGTTAACGTCCACTGAGATTCAAAATAAAAAAAAATTCCTTCCTTGAGTTTTGGAGGAGTAACTATATATATATATATATATTCATTCTTTTGTATCATGTAAGTGAAGGTAGAGATTATTCAATCATATCCAAAACTTTCAATCTAGAATTGTAGGTTAAAATTGTGAATAATTGATAATAGCACAGAACCATTTTAAGCACGGATCTAACATGAGCCCAAAGGAATCAAATTTTTTAGGTGAAAACTTATTTTAGAGTGCAAAAAATAAAGTGTAATTTGTTATTATTTAAATTGTACTTTTGAATTTTATATAGATTACATAACATGAGTATTTAATCATTTTGATGATGATGATGGTGGTGGTGGTTAACGTCCACTGAGACATGTGAACGTCCAGTTTAAGTATATGTCAATTTTAGTTCATATTAAAATATTTTATTCTATACAATATTAAACTATTTTCTTTTAAAACCTGTGTATATATAGACATATATACAATGTTTCTATCGTCTGTTAAAATATTTTTGAATACTATAAAATTTACACATTTTACTCATATTTATTTTTTTTACTTCTAATTACTTTGCATGAAATTATATTAGGCCATATGGACAACTAATTAAGTATGCATAGGATATTTTTTTTTTTGTTATAACCGACATTGTTTTTCTATTTAGAGAATATTTTATTTTTATTTGAAGAGAGACTAACATACTTATAGATGGTATTCACATAGGGTTGTAGAATGAGTATGTAAGCTCAATAAATTACAATTTCAAGAAAAATTGTGATTTTTTGTTATTTAAAATACTTTTTTTTTATTGCAATAATTGATTTAGTGCTTCTAAAAACCTTTGTTATTGCAATTTAATCTTGTATATTAAACAACTTAAACTTAAAGTTTTTTAAAATTTGTTGGATTTGATTAAAAATGACCAGGAAAAATACCCTAAAAAACATTCCACTTCTTCTATTAACTAAGCTATGCTTCTTAAAATATTTCATAAAGATTACAACCTACCATTCATCTAATAATTATGAATATGAAATTTTTATTTAAAAAAAATATACATAATAAATTTTATTTAAAACTTATACATAATGTCAATTCACTTTAAATATATCTATTATTTTCAAATCAAATACAATTATTATATTAAAATAATAAAAAATATATTCGAATACAAAAAATTCAATAATACATGAAACCATATTATATTTATTATTTTAATTAAATCAAATTATTTTATACACCATAATAAAAAAATATTTCTTTAAAAAATACACTAAACTGTATATAGAAAACCTCGACCAATTTATGTGACACTAGCACTTGAGAAACCAATTCATGTGAGACTCGCATTTGAGAATCAATTTTAATATGAAGGAATTACATTTCTTTTACATTCACTTAACATTTTTTTGACCATGTATTTAAGGTGCATTATAAAATCTCAGAGCTTGTGAAGCTAGTTGTCGATCATCTTTGGAAGTAACTCACTTTATTTGTGAAGCTAGTTTGTCGATCATCTTTGGAAGTAACTCACTTTATTTGAAATTAGATCTCAGGCCTTCTTTCTTAGCTTTATAAAATGCGACCTTGCTGTTTTTACTTTGTAACTTTGGTGACTCAAAGTTAACAAAAATGTATAGAGTAAGTGTAGAGGTTGCTCATTCTTTTGAGAGGAATTGAAAGAAAAGATATTAGTTTGGGAAGATATTGGTTTGGGTTTTAGAGGAGTAATGATGGAGTTCTATATTTTAATATATACATCATAAAGGCTGTTGCTGATAGTGTAAGTGAATGGAAAGAATGTTATTACTATTAAACCATATCCAAAATGTTTAATTTAGAATTCTTTATTAAAATTGTGAGGCTATGGATCTTTTAATGGATCACTTTCTTTGCATTCGGTGAGAAATTCAAATGTTCTTATAATGGGTCAAATTTAAGAATGTGTCCTTTTTAGCGATAAATTATTTCAATCATGCCAAATTTTTACTCGAAAATTATCTCAATTTCTTAATGGGTTAGGTTGGCAATACATAATTTAACAATCATGTCGGATTTCTACTGGAAAGTATATAAATTTCTCAATAGGCTAGGTCTGGAATACAAAAGAGAGATAGGAATGATCCAGGTCGATATTGGTGGTCAACCACATATTCCACTTGGAACCCCACCACTGTTACTTTTACTTTTTTAGTTTCTTTATTTATAGCACAATTTACTATTTTTGGCAATGTATGGGGTCTTAAACTTCCGAAGCCTTTTTGAGGCCTTAAACGGCATTTTTTTGGAAAAAACTGAGACTAAACTAGAACATTGTCCATTATTTGTTTCTAGAAAGTTGTAGTCTTTAGATAGACCTTTCTAACGAGGTATTGTGTGTGTCAAACAGAGATCGTATGACAAAGTTACCACCCTAGGAAGTTGATGTACCAATTTACCCAAACGGGGTCCATAGTTTGGCACTTCATCTCCTAGGGTTAGGTTTTTGGATGTTTAGGGTTTTTGATTGTTTCTAAATAATAAATAGGCCTTTGAGCCTCATTGTAACATAGTTCAGAGACATATAGCCACCACATCTCTTCTTAAAGATAAGCTAGCATCGCTTGAGCTCATCTTATTCCCATTCTGTTTGTAAGCATATTTCAGTATTGGATATTAATGAAATGAAGTGTTATTTCTACTAATTTTTTGTATTTATGGTTATATATGTAATTTGTTGCGTTCCTGTTTAAATCAAGATCAGTGGTATCAAATCAGTCTACCTTTTCCCTATTTTTCTTTACATGTCCCTAAGGAGGTAGGGATATAAGGAGTTAGGGATTGATTTGGTTGAATCTTTGCAAGATCAACCTCACAAACTATGATGGCCACTGTTGGGGGAAGAAAATAAAGATGAGAGGGTAGGAGATCCTATCAAAATATTGCTTGAAGAAGCCTTCGAGAAGAAAAGGAATGCAATGACAGAAAACTTTGCCCAGATCCTTCAACGGTTGGCCATGAGCAGTGCATCCACATCCAGTAGCCACTCTGGAGGCTCCACTCCTTTTAAGTTACAAGTAAACATTGACATTTCCATATTTGAGGGCCAAATAATGTAGACGTCGTAGACAAATGGCTAAATCCGCTAGAATGATATTTTATGTTTATGATTTTTCTAGCCAAGAAAAGATTACTTTTTTTCTTCTAAAAGTTGCCCCCCACATCAAAGACTCGTGGGAAAACTAATGCAAGTAGAAGGATGAAAGCACTACCTCACTGTTTTCAGCCACACCCACTTGGAATTCATTCCACGATCCCATCAAGGAGCAGTACTACCCTGTCGGGAGCTATGAGGATAAATACATAAAGTGGACAACTCTGTGGAAGGAAAGGGACCAAGATGTGCCAGAGTTTACCAATGTTTTTCATACCCTTTGCATGCAAATGAGTATCAAGGATTATGACAAAAATTTGGTACTCAAGTACCGCGACTGCCTACATAGGTACATCCAAGACGAGATAGAGTTCCTAGAAATTTCCTCATTCGACACGATGTACCCATACGCTATTAAGATTGAGCAAAAGTTTAAGCAAAAGAAGCGAGACTTTGGATCTGTGAATCCAAAGCAAGGGAAAGGTGTGCCCAAACTGCAGGAAAAGGGATAAAGCCAAGGTGGGGTGGCCCAGGACAACTCGTCAAAGCCTCAAGCAAAGAACAACACTGCAAAGCCAAAGAAGGACACAAGAAAGTGGTGTGAGTTCCATAAGAGCTCCACTCACAACACAAGTAATTGTCGGGCAAATAATCACTAGTGGCCGAGCCGAAGGTGTCGGAATCAGATGCTTGTTCCGACTCTGAGTCAGAACTCGAGAAGGGGAGTAACAAAGAGAAGCAGATTATCTATGTGGAGCCCATATATTAGGCCATATGGACAACTAATTAAATATGCATAGGATAAATATTTCTTTTTTGTTATAACAGAGATTGTTTTTCAATTTAGAGAATATTTTATTTTTATTTTAAGAGAGACTAACATAGTTACACATGCTATTCACATAGGGTTGTAGAATGAGCGTGTAGGCTTAATAAATTACAATTTCAAGCAAAAGTGTGATTTTTTGTTATTTAAAATGATTTTTTTATTACATTAATTGATTTAATGCTTCTAACAACCCTTGTTGTTGCAATTAAATCTTGTAGATTAAATAGCTTAAACTCAATGTTTTTTAAAACCTGTTGGGTTTGGTTAAAAATTACCAAATAAAATACCATAAAAAAATCTCATTTCTTCTATTAACTAGACTATGCTTCTTAAAATATTTCATAGAGATTGCAGCCTACCACTCGTCTAATAATTATAAATAATCAAATTAAAGTTATGAAATTTTTGTTTGAAAATAGATATACATAATAACTTTTATTTAAAAACTTATACATAAAGTAAATTCATTTTAATATATTTATTATTTCAAATCAAGTACAATTAATTATATTAAAAATAATAACATATATTCAAATACAAAAATTTCAATAATACATTCATAACGGTGTATTTAACAAAAATAAACCAAATTTATATTTACTATTTTTAATTAAATCAAATTATTTTACCACACAATAATAATAAAAATATTTCTTTAGAAAATACATTAAACCATATATAGAAAACCTCGACCAATTTATGAAACACTAGCACTTGAGAAATCAATTCATGTGAGACCCGCATTTGAGAATCAAAATTAATATAAAGGAAGTACGTTTCTTTTACATTCACTAACATTTTTTTGACAATGTATTTAAGGCGCATTATAAAATCTCAGAGCTTGTGAAGCTAGTTGTCATCATCTTTGTAAGTAACTCACTTTTTTTGAAATTAGATCTCGGGCCTTCGTCCTTAGCTTCATAATGTGCGACCTTGCTTTCTTTACTTGGTAACTTTGGGGACTCGGGGTTAAGAAAAAATGCAGAGAGTAAGTGGAATGGTTGCTCTTTCTTTTCGGAGGAACGGGAAGAGAAGATACTAGTTTGGGAAGATATTGGTTTGGGTTTTAGAGGAGTAATGATGGAGTTTTAGATTTTTATATATACAAAGACTTTTGTTTATAGTGATAGTGTAAGTGAACGGAAAGAATGTTATTACTATTAAATCATATTTAAAATATTTAATTTAGAATTCTGTATTAAAATTGTAAGGCTATGTATTGTATTTCTTTTTGCGTAGATGAATGAAATATGATTCACAAATAAATGCATAATCAAACTAAATCCATGTCATATTTTTTATGATTTCTAACTTTCAAAATAACTAAAAAAAAATATACAAAATCTCCAAGTTTCAAAATGATAGTCTTAAATAACATAAAATACTATTAATTTGTTGCTCTAACTCACGAAATAACATCTTCAAATGTTTTATTTCATGAAGACATTTAGTTATCTTAAATTTCTCCCCAATTTGTTACTGGTTTTATAAAATCCATCCCGCAACATTGTAATAACCAGAAACCAGTAACTAGAAACTGAAATACAGACAGCGTGAAAAATTTAAATTGTACTTACCTCAACTGCGGCTGATGATTCTACTGGTGCTGTCGTGGCTGTTTTGATCCAGTCTCCGGGAGACCAATACCACCCAACCAGATTGAGCAAACCTAGCTGCTCAATCCAGAAAACTTCACCACAGAAGCTCTCTGTCCCTCCATGCCCAGAACCTCAAACAGGTTAAAGCTCTTCCCGTGGATAAATCTTACTCCTGGTTTTCTCCTGGTGAATTTATGCTCCTCAGTCCTCCCCCCCTCTCTCGGTTCAGGCCTCGGCTATTTATTTACCGGCCTGGCGGTGGCCGCCCTCCCACTTGCAGCCACCGCCTTCCAAGCATTCATGGACCTCAGATATTTCTTACCTTCCTCTGCGCTCTGCAATCAATATTCAGTTGGTTGGACTGAGGTATATTATATAGGTTCTTTAGGACAGCTTAGATTTTACATTATAAATTCCTTTTATGTTTTCTTTTTATCATTTCCCAAATAACTGTTATAAAGTTTAACTGATACCTTTTATAACATTTCAATTATATATGTTATAAAGTTAGATGCTATATTTTTATAACATTTCAATTATATATGTTATAAAATTAGATGATATATTTTTATAACATTTCTTTAATAAGATATAAAGTTTAATGATCTGCTTTATAAATTCATATTAAAAAGTCTAATTATATGCTTTATAAAATTTAATGTATATATATATTATAAAGTTTTAAAGTTTAAGATTTTTATTAATGGGTTGTTACAAACATCACAAAAGTAGTTAATTCATTTTGAACTTCCAACTAGAATTGAGCATAATTCTTAATTAAAATAACTTATTCAACAATCTTGCAAATTCCCACCATCTACTTGTAATTTTTTATTGAAAAAATCATGGAAGTTTAAGAATCCAAACATCACATTGGTCCCAAGGGAATTGTATTAATCAAGAGTATTTTAAACATTGGATTTTAGATTTCTCAAGATTGGATAAGTGTATGTGGAGACAAAGGAATGTTATCAACGCTTTGTCTCGATTGCCTACAATGTAGTTTTCATTTGCCTAGAATGTAGTTTTCATCAATATTGTGAATTTCTGAGTGCATAGACATTAAATATTTTGACATGGAATTTATACACTTATTTAGATGAGACTACAGAACTATAAGCTTATTTAAAAAAATAAAAATCACAAAAATGCATGCGAAGGAGAGAAGTAGGTAGGTGTTCCAAACCCAATGTAACCTAAAAAAATTAGTTATATTCACACAAACATTGCGCACTAAATGTTGTTGGAAGCTAACTGTGAGCTACATTCTAACTAAATAAATTAACCCAAAAAGTCTGAAGCAAAGGAAAACACAAATTTATAGATGAAGGGGCTTTGAGTGTATGTAAATAGTGCGGCATGGTACATCTATATTTTTCAACTAATTGAACATAGGTTTGTGACACCATTATATGAATTAGATGACTTGGATCATGATGAAGATATTAAATAATTTCACCAAACAATCATTGGTTGGAAATTTTCTATATTTGAAATATTATTGACTGTTTGTCACCCTTAAAATTATGTGATAACAATCATGACGTGAATTATATAACTCACTCAAATATTTTTTATTTCAAATGTTTTGAGGATAAAAATAATAACTATTATGATGATTAGTTTTTAGTTTTTAGAAACATGTGACTATTTCTCTTCAGATTTTTATTTTACTAAAAAAATTAATTATATAGCTACTAATTTTTAGGAGATATGTTAACTTAACACAACCATATCGACATACATTATATTATGTTCATATCTAAAATTAGTCAATCTAAATAGTTAATTAAGATAAATTATGCCAATTTGTAATTATAACTTTTTTAAAAGTAGTTAACTAACTAGATTTAATTAATAATATATATTTTTTAACTAAGATAATTTTTTTACTTGATTTCTTTAAGTATTGTAGATTTCTCAATTAATAAAGATATTGTTATTTAATGCAATTAATATTAACATTATTTATGTTCGATTTACAATTTAGTCAATTCAAAAGAGTTAAAGGATTTAACTTCGTGTATTTTATTTTTCTTAAATATTTATATCATTATTTGATTTATATAGTCATTATGTTATTATTTATTTATTTTTTAGAACCATGTGAATATTTCTTTCATAATTTTGTTGAAATAATTTTAATTGTTTATAAAAAAAAAAAAAGTTGTAAGTATATCGCTTTGATCAGGGCGGGGAATTGAACTCATGACTTTACATCAAGGAGTCCTGTAACAGATTACCCAATCACTGCTTATCCAAGATCCCGTGGACTTTTTAAATTTTTTTTGTCCAATATATCACCCCATTTGAGGCAGGGAATTCAACTTGTGAGTTCACATCAAAAATGACTTAACAATTGACCCGATCACCACATATCCAAGATGTGGTTGACTATTTATGTATAAATTTTATAATTAATAACTATTATGATAATTAATTATTAGTTTTTGGAAACTTGTGGGTATTTAATTCCTAGTTTTATTTAGAAGGTTTAATTTATATATAGTTACTTTTTTAGGATATAATAAAGTCAACACAACCATATTAACATTATTTTGCTATTTACAATTAATCAATACAAAAAGTTAATTAACAAAAATTAGTTTTAATTATTGATTTCTTTTACTTTGATTAGAACATGCGAATTTATCATTATAGTTATTTTTAAGTATATATTTTTCTAATTTAAATTAATTTAAAAATAATATCAACTAATTAGATTTAAAATTAAAATAATATATAATTTTTTAATAAAGATATTTTTTATTTGATTATTTAACATGTATATTTCTAAATAATAAAGATATGTTAACTCAATACATAATATTTACAATTAGTAGTGAATACAAAATGTTAATTAATAAAAAGTGGTTTGCATTATTGATTTGTTTTATATTCATTACAAGATGTCAACTATGATCATTGTGAAAATAGGCAACAGGGTTTTTTAGTTAAGTTGTGTTATTTTGGTATTTACAACTAATTATTTAGATTAAATATAATTTCTCATGATTCTTAAAATTTATTATTATACAATTTCATATAATTTGTATAACTTCATGCATTTATTTTTTCATGATTCTTAAAATTTATTACTATACAACTTCATATAATTAATTTACTCTAAAAATGTATCATTATTCGAGCTTATATAACCATTAGGCTACTTTTTTATAAATACAATTTTTTAGTATATATTTCTCTAATTTAACTTTATTCAAAAGTAACATACACTAATTTGATTTAAATAGTTAATATACATATTTTTTAATTAGGATATTTTCTTTGTTTGATTCTTTAACATATAGATTTCTAAATAATAAAGATACGTTAACTCACCACAACCATATTAACATTATGTGAGGTTTGTATTTACAACTACTCAATACAAGAGTTAATTAATAAAAAATGGTTTGAATTATTGATTTTTTTCATTAATTGCAAGATGTCATCCATGATCCCCTTCAAAATGACGAATTGTCACAAAAACAAATTTTGTGGGTGACATGGAACACATCTAAAAAAAACTAAAATAAAACACCCAAACTCTGCCAATCATATCGTAACACACTATTTTTCTTAATTAAAAAAAAATTAAAGATTTAAAAACAAATCCATTACCCAAAAAAAAAATTATTTGTTTTATTTTAATAAATTAAATTTTATTTTGTTTTCTACTTGTTTTTACTGTTTAAAAATAAAATTATAATATTTAGTAGTTTATATAAAAAACACCAAATTTCACAAAAACTTATTAGAAAAAATTACAACAATGAAAACATCAACCAATTAAACTAAGAAAAGAAGTTAATACATCAACATTTAACTACTATCTGAACTAAGAGAAATTAATACATCAACATTTAACTACTAGTTAAACTATGAAGATAAGTGAAAACATTGACATTTAAATACCAATCAAGCTAAGAAAACAATTACAAAGGTTTATTTGGATAAAACTTTGATACCAATAATTATGAGTTCTTTTTATCATATTTTTGAATTTTGTTTGGAATGTTTTCGCATCAAAATATATTCAATATATACCATCGCCAAAATTTAATGAATGATGCAAAAGAATTGGTCCATCCATGGCAAATACAATATGAAATTCCCAACTAAAAATACTTTTTTTTTATTATAAATAATTAATAATGCTCAAATAAGTGAAAGAATATCACATATAATTATTTTAAAACTTTTCTCAAAAATCATTTTTAAAATTGTATAATAAATTTAATATAAATATTTATATAACAAATAAAATGTATTAAACACAATTATGTTACCATCATTTCTTATCACTTTTCCATTCATAGATGTATTGAACTTTGAACATCTCTTACCTAACCCTCAAAACACCAACACGATTATGCATGATGTTCAATTTCAATCGAGATCTGCAAAAAGGCACAACAATGAAATATATATGTAGGGAGTAACAAAACTGCTTAGATTTACCTGAATTTGTTAGAGATGGACACTCTATGCAATCGATTGGATACTATGGTATAATATAATATTTGGAATGACAAAAAAGGTTTTCAAGTTTGTAAATACAAGATAAATTATACCACATGCTAAAATATTCTAATCTCTAGAGTGAAAACAAGGAGCCACTGCAGTGGCGATAGTCCCTGCCGGGGTCTGCAGCGAATTGCAAAACTTAGAACAGTGGATGCAAATATTATTATGAACTTACAACTAAAAAAGTACATGTCCGCATGTTTGGATGTCTGGAATGGTGCATCTCATTCAGAGCGATTAACATTACCATTCAAATGGCATTCACAGCGATTAATGTTACCGTTCTATTTCACATTTTCTTAGAAAATTGCTTGCGAGTAACAAAACAACAATTACTAAAATGATATTTATAAAGAAACATTAAAACTAGTGTCAATATTTAAATTTAAAGTTTTATATTAAAATTATTGAAATTTGCCCTATTATAGTTTTCAAAATAATAACAAGTAAATTTCAATTTAAAATATAGAAATAGATTGGCATAACCGTGAAAACTCTTTTACTCCACAACTAGTGCAAAATTAACCAGAAACTCAACCACACAATAAGCCAAAAAGTCCCCGGTTAGACTGTGATCTAAACATATAAATAAATTTAATTCAACATGTATAAATTCAACTTTGTCCAAAATATGACTAAACTAAACTTTGACTCAATTTTAATTAACTCTTTCATTTTAAATAACTCTTCATGGGGAGTAACTATCTCTCATTTTCAATTGGACAATAACTTGAAGGTTTTATGGCAATCTTTGCATAATATAATACCATCATAGCTCATAGAAAAGTAAATAACATATTTACCATCAATTACTTACACTATAATTTAAGAAGTCTTTGCATATAAATGGATAGAAATAACATATAATAAAAAATAATTACCAAGAGCTACTTCTCACTATTATTTTCCTCAACACTTATTTATCCGCTTCACTCCACTTCACATCTTTCAAACATTTGATTGAAGCATAACTTGAAAGTCGTAGACTCTTATTGCAACTTCGCACAATATAATGCCATGTGAATGTCTTCCTCACATATTTTATGCCATGATTTATTTATGGATATAGATGCAATATTCATCCGTGATTTTTAGATATTTGTGTAGTTATTTTTATTCTTAAGCTTTTGCAGGGAAACCATTCAAAAATAACTCATACTCAAGTAATTAACATTTCCTATCATAATTTAAGCAAGTGTTTACATAAAAAAATGGATAGGACTAAGAGGTAAATAAATATACCTATAGTCACTATTTTATACCATTAGGAGTAATACTACTTTTTAATTATTACTATCTACCAAAATTTATTCATTATTTTATATTATTATTTATATTTTTCTCAGCTCTTATGTAGGAGTAACACTACTTACTAATATTTACTATTCACCGAAATTTATGTAAATTTTGTGCTTAACCAATCAATTAATTTATCCTCTTAAGATCTCAATTTATTTATTCATGCCAAAGCAAAATCTTGATGATGAAAAGCACGTGTTAGTTCAAAACACCTAGGCCAAAAATTTATTTTCTATTAAAAACTTTACTTAAATTGATTTTAATTCTTTAACTAAAAATTAAAATTAAATTTATTAAATTACTCATATTTTATAAATAAAATATTTTATTAAAAAATTCAGCCACGTAAATCACTTCCAACCCTAAAATCTAAATTTCTATTTTTCTTCATATTTATTATTTAAATATTCACCAAAAAAATATTTGTAACGTAAATATTCACCGGGAAAGATTGCCGAAACGGAGTAGATAGCTATAACATTTCAGTAATTAATAATTTCCATAGATAATGCAATCCCACTGTCAAAAACCGACCAGAGAAACATAAATTTATAATCATTCGCACTCCCTAACCATTGGACACAAAAGAAAATGGATCTTCTGGCCGTATAACACAACCAATTGCTGTAATTCTTGACTGTATATTCTCAGAAAAAAATTACAAACAGTAGTAAATGCCAAAATACAGTAACGCCATCTTGGATTATAAAGTTCTCTAAATTGGGACACCTTAGTGACAGAATTCTTTCATAAATCTTCAATAGTACACAGTACACCAGTTCTGCACCCAACTAAAGTTTGACAGTACACCATTAATTCTACCAGCAGCTCATAAACTTTGTCTTCTCAAATTGCTTTTCCGCTTCACTCGTTTCAGTATAATCACAAATTTTCCGAAATGGGTACCGGAATCCCGCCTGCACGTACCGCCGGGAAGATTGAGCGACTGGTTCGGATTTGGGGACTTCATTTCCTTCCTCTGCGGTAATGGAAATGGAGGAGGCCGAGGTCGAGGCCGTCACAAAAGCTTTGGGGCTCCTGCGACCCACATACAACACAGAGAGCATCGACGCCGTGGGAGCCATGAAGCAGCAGGTTAACAGTTCGAATCGCAGGGCTTCACAAACACAAAAAATTGCAGAAATTGCAGAGCTCAGGTAATGTATTCACAGTTTTGCAAACAAGCCCAGAAAATTGATATACGTGGAAGTATGAGTGCGGAGATATATAGATATTTTGGGGAGGAGGTAAACCAGTGGGCGAGCGAGGCAGGCACGGGCTCATCCTCGGCCTCGTCATTTTTGTTTGCCAAACAGAGAAAAATAGCAGTGGAAAACCGTACAAGGCGCTGTAATGGTTGTAGCCAAACAAGCACATGAATCACCAGGGCGTGATTGAGGCTGTAACTAATGACTATCCAATTGCTGAGTGAAAATTCTGTGTTGTTTACTTGAACTCTTCTTCGCCGAAATCTTGGTGGCCGACACTAAAATTGAATTTAGCCGAGCCGCACTCAGCCCTATCGCTGCAATTTATAAACAAAACCGACATTAATCTAGACTGGCACTAACAATTGCAGAACTACGGAAAATAAAAATAACTGTCATCAAGAAAAAAGTTGACAAAAAATGAAATGAAAATGGCAAGCAGACACATATACATACTCTATTTTTGTGTGTTGAAGGCTGCAGGGTGTTGTAGAAGAGCTTGCGAAACAACTGCCATTGTTAAGATGATCCAAGAAGAGGAAACTGATTAATTTCAGAGCAAAACCAACCAGAAATGAAGTTGCGGGTAGCGAATACAAGCTGCTAGTTCGATTCTGTGGGGAGGCATGGGTGTGGTGATATAAGAAGGAATGGAGGTGCATGCATCTGGACAGGTGTAAACAACCCTTGCAGTCAGCAGTGACGACATTTGTAACCTTGTAACCTATGTACCTGCCACAATTGTTAGTTTAAAAACTTAGGATAAAATCGACTTAGAATAAAACCGCTTTCACTGATCCCAGTTTAAAGACTTAGGATAAAATCGTTTTCCCTCGTTAAAAACAACATTGGGGCACGTGAAGCCTGCAATAAGAGGCTAAATCCAAAAGTTTGGTTAAAATTTTCATACTGCAAACTTGTTTTAAATAAACTTTGGTTAAAATAGAAATAACTCAAAAAAAAACGGGTCAACAGGTGAATTAATAGGCGGTCAACGCCATATCGAACGCTATAGTCCCTGCCATGCCAGAGGCAGGGACTAACAATGATCCATAATTAATTGGCGCATCTTATCTCTTTATATTGCCCAATTTCTATCAAATTTTCTCTTAATGTTCTCAATGGGGTCCAGACTTATAAGTCTGAATTATTTCGTAGGCATAGGAAAACAAAAAGGAAATTCCCATAACAATATGGCTTTAGAATACATTTGACGACAAAAGTGTTTGTGAACACCTGCACATTTATATTTTTAACATTAGTTTCTAGCTCCGAAGTATATGCTTACTACATACATAGTGACTACGTTTCCATTTGTCAAGTGTATCCAAATCCAAGGATATCATTTTCTTATTCTTGAATATGTCAATTCATCAATGGAGTTGGAGAATTTTCAACATGTGTTATTTCTTTTGTTTCAGTAAACTCTATATTGAATTCTTTTGTTTCAATAAACTATATATTGAAATTGCATTTTGTTTTTTGGAATATATATTATATATATATATAATATTATTAATTAATTAATTAATTAATTGTTCTATTGAAATCATCAAATTGCAAGTGTGGGGAAATCAATATTTAATTATACAAATTATCAAATTTTGATATCAATAAATATAAGTTGTTTAATCATATTTTCTAGTATTTATTCATAAAGTTGTGCATCAAAGGCATATCTTGCTCTAACTATACCAAAACTTTGATGGAAAACAATTCCTTAACCAATTATTATACCTGCCTAAGGAGGTATATAGCGATCGCTAGAGCGTTGACCTGTATTAATTTCAGTTTGAACTATTTTTATCAAGTCAATTTAACCAAAGTTTTAAATAACTTTATATTTTAATAATATTTTAAAACAATTTGTAAATGTTTTGATTGGGTATCATATTTGAGCTCTTATTGCAGAGTGAAGGACAATATGGTAAGTTTTGGTAGGCGAGTCATTCACTAAAGTGATAAACCAGATAAACATAAATCAAAGTCTCAAAGTTTAAGAGGAATGCTATCTCAAACTTAGCATTAACTCATGACATTTTATGTAAGAAAAATAGTATGAAAAAATACTTTCCACATTTATATTGATTTCTCAATTACTCCCAAATTTACTTTGCACATTTATATTGATTTCTCAATTTCTCACGCAAGCTTACACTTGACACCATTTTTTAGACCTGCCACCATCGCTCTCCAACATGTTAACACCCTCTGCATGCCACATGCAGAAGCTAGGTTCTTAACCCTCTGCCCTAGTGGATTGTAGCCTTCTCAGACTTCATAGCTCACATGCTTTGTCATGGCTCAACATTCTTCTCCACAGTAGGTTCTTAGTTATTAACACCTTCGCTAGTTGTAGCCTTCTTAGCTTTCATAGCTCCAATGCTCTGCCCTAGCTCAAAATGCATTCTTCTTCAAGGTTCTTCAAGCTTCCATCTTCATGTTTAGGTTGACAATTGAATGAACATTTGGTGTCAAGAGCCAAAAGGGCATACCCAGAGTAAGCATGCCTTAGTAGAAGTGCTCTCTTTTACATCTAAATGGGATGTTCGCATCTAAATGAGAAGTCAGGTAACATTCTCCCACCTCTATATTTGCTGGGATATTGTTCTCTTATTCGAAATCCTCCCGACTGAGAAGTGCTCTCTTTTACATCTGAATGGGACGTTCACATCTAAATGAGAAGTAGGGTAACATTCTCCCACCTCTATATTTGCTGGGATATTTTTCTCTTATTCGAAATCCTCCCGGCTGAGATGAAATTAGCATTGAGACTCTTTTTTCTGAATGAGAAGTCGGGCAACATTCTCCCACTATACTTGCTGGGATATTTTTCTCTTATTGGAAATGCTCCCCGGCGAGATGAAATTAGCATTGGAACTCTCTTTTATGTTTGGCTACATAGACTATAAGAGGATTTATAAGTATGAAAGACAGAAGGAAAAAGGTACATACGTAGACTGTAAGAGGACTAATAAGTAGGAAAGACAAAATTAAAGTAGTACCAGCAACATAAATAGGAAGAGGTATGTAACTCTCATCCTTAGTGGCTCTACTACATAGAACTGATAACATTTATATGATCTGATATCATAGAACTGATAGCATTTATTTGAAGTGCCTTTGTTTCATGTTCCCATATATAATTGTTTTGTTTTGATATAAATCTATTTTCATGTTTTTGCATTGTTTTCATTTCCATCCTAGGTAACCTGGTCCCATTTATGTATTGAATCCTCTGTACTAGGACAAAGGTAGTTGCATAGATGCAGCAATGAATTCCTCAACAACAGTCTCTCTCTCTTTTCACAACTCTGTAGTAGGACAAAGGTAGTGGCATAGATGCAGCAACAAATTCCTCAGCAACAATCTGTCTCCTTTCACATTCTCATTTAGAGGATGGCACAGGATTAAAAGTTAAAACAACTTTTATGTTCTCCAACATGAAGAATGCATGAGTAAAACAACTTTGGCGGTGTTTGAAATAAAAATTCATTATCGACAGAATAGAGATGTATAACTACAGTTCTAAATAGAGTTAACAACCTTCGTATAATGGAAACAGTGAATTATCAAAACCTAGGGCAGGCGAAACACTTTAGCTTCGAGAACTTTCTTAAATTACTATTAGACGATAATTTATATAAATATTAACGTGTATCTTCAAGGGGAAAGTGAGTCATGTGAGATAATGTATCACCTATTGAGCAACATTCTGCCAGCAAATTCTGCTTTTCCATAGCATGATTATTTACCTCGTGTTGTTCTACAAGATTTGGAGAGCTACCATTGCACTCTTGCGTCTTCTGTGATTTTTTGTTATGCTATTAGCTGGCCCTCCATCTTGCTCTACAAATGTTGTAAGTGCTGAGCTTTCCACAAGTGCAGGATCTTTGTGTAGGCATTGAGTATGGCACTCACATAAGTAGATGAAGGTTTAACTAAAGTAGCCATGTATTGGAATTCAGATATCTCCAAAAACACACTCTGCACACAGGGATATCGCAAGGAAATCACTTGTCAAATAACTAACATTATATAATTTGTTTGAGAAGACTCAACAATTAAAGAATAACAGAGTATAGTCCATTAAATTGCATTTGTAACAAATTTTCAAGAAAAGTATTTTCACTTTTTCTACGACTTCCTCTTCTTAAAGCAGGTAAAGAGCTCAATCGTTGAATTCACCCATTCGCATGCCAGCCTCTCTGTAAACGCCATTGGAAAACGACTAAAGGCCTCTAGGTTTTAGTAGTCAATCTGCAATGCCGACAGTGGCAAGGCGATCATCATCTACTACAAGGAAATGCTGAATGTGCTATACTGAAAACGTAAGTAAACTGGAACTCGTCAGGGCTTGTGTTGTGCCCTCCGTTTTAGCTATAGTAGTTTGCAATTTTGTTTGGCCCTAAATGAGAATGGAAAGAAATAGAGCCATTCTAGGAACCCAGACAGTTCAGTTACTAGAACCCTCTAGTGGGAGTATGAGGGACAGGGAGAAGGGTCGGATGTCAGTGAGCCCAGTGAACATGTAGTGAAGATAGTATGCTGGTATGGACAAGTGGTTAGCATAGGGGCCCATGCTGTGGTGTGTTTATTCATGTGTGCATGCCGATAGACATTTATTAATGTCTTGTGTGAACAGGTGGGCAGATGGGCACACGTAGTGGTTGTGTGTTTTGAATGTTGTTGGATGTCTGGGTGTCTGGCAATGGCAAGCTGAATGCTTGTCCCGAGCTATTATAGAGCATCACTTCATAGAGATAGCCCTGTTGTGGAAACAGTTTCGCCTCTTAACTAGGTAGATACAGTTATGCTTCTGGTTGGATTTATTGACTCGACCAATGAAGTTCCAGTCTAAGAAGCAGTTGCAGCGGAAAACTAGCAATGTATGGTCAAAATGGAAACTAATACTTTGTTAGTCATGTGTCCTATGCTTCTTTTAAACTTGGTGAATCGACCTCACTTATTATTTCAATCCAAGTTAATATACAAGCTATTTTCGGCAGGTATGTTGTGTGCAACGCGAACTTGTTGAGAATGGGCGTGAACGTGAGCAAGGGCATCTCTACTGTCACCTCCAATATAGTTTGGCGAAAACTTTGTGAAAAAAAAAAAAAATGACGATGATTTGGGTGGTGAATTCAAAGGGTTTAAAGATCTGTTGGTACGGTTGATCTGTTTGTATCAAGGGGCGAATGAAGAAAATTGATAAAATATTCTATGAATTTGCGGAGAACTTAATAGACGAATTCAAAGGGTTTAAAGATCTGTTGGTACGGTTGATCTGTTTGTATCAAGGGGCGAATGAAGAAAATTGATAAAATATTCAATGAATTTGCGGAGAACTTAATAGACGACCACGTTAATGTTAATCATCTCATGGCCACCGTCTCCTCCAATGGCCAGAAAGAGGCAGATGCAGAGCCTCATGTGCAAGACTTAGTGGACGAGCTGCTGCATATAGCTGAGACCGACAGTAAAATCACACGGGCAACCATCAAGGGTCTTGGGCTTGTATGGCTTAGCCCTCATTCTTCCTCATTCTTAAACTTCGGTCAGTCATCATTTTGCAACTAATTGGACTTGTATTTGTGCAGGACATGTTCGGGGCGGGCTTGGAGACAACATCAACTACGTTAGAGTGGGCAATGACTGAACTGCTCATACATTCCCACGCGATGGAGAGTTTCAAGGAAGAAATCGAATCGGTCGTTGGCGATCATGGTCAAGTAAAGGTGCCGAATCTGGCAAGCATGAAATATCTCCATGAACATACCCAGCGCTGCCGCTTAGCAATTCCTCATGAATCTGTGGTGGTTGTGACAATAGGAGGATACTACATACCTAAGCAAACAACGGTCATGGTAAATTTGTGGGCTATATGGAGGGATCACAATATGTGGGGGCAAGATCTTTCCGAATTCAAACCCGAGAGATCCATGGAAGAAGAGAATATCAATTTAACAGATCAATCGTACTTCAGTATGAGACCGTTTGGGGCAGAAAGGAGAGGATGCCCACTGCCCAGGGGCTTCTATGGCTATTCATACGGTTGAACTTGCAGTGCCTCAGTTGCTGCACACTTTTGATTGGAGGGTTGAAGGTGATCCCTCCAGCCGGATATAAAAGAAGCCTGTGGAATGACGATTCCAAGACAGGTTCCGCTCTATGCCTATCCAATGCTGACGATCAGAGTTTCACGCCAAACCGTAGGAGTAGGAGGAGACGAGGGAAGGGACAGTTTCTCTTTATCTGCAACGGTTTCCCCATCATGTGGCTTATGATTATACTACCTTCATGTCGAGGTTATTAAAAATGTTATTATTCTCGTTATGTCGGGATTACTATAAATATTAGCATCTTAGAACCAGGGGAAGATAATGTTTCAGAAAAAAGAATATTGTAAACGATTGTAAAGTGTATTCTGTAATAGTATATTAAGATCAATTATTTTCAATAATATGGAGTTATATGTTGTCGATACTGAATGCATGAACTTATGTTAAAGGTGTTTGATAAATAAATATATATTTTTATTGTAATTATCTATTTACATTATATATAAATTAAAAATACAATATACGATATATTGTAATAATAACACAGACATTAAATTATATTATATTATTAAAATTAATTATTCGCATTTACAAACGCCCTCTTGGTATTAAACGATTAAAATATTCAAACTATATCTACTATATATTGTTTACTATTCATTTCATAAATTTTTAAAAAGATATATGCATATGCCTATTATTTATCCATTACTTGTTAAATTATCTATATTATTTTTATTCAATAACGGAAATTGTATATTTGATTGTTTATAAAGGGTTCGAGCGTTATTATTATTTATGTTATCAATTATAAATTATAAATATATTATATTTTGGCATTTATTATAACAAAAATTAAAACAATAAATAAACTTTAAGCCAATAGGTTTATCCATTTCAATTTGTGGAAGTGGTCTTTCAAAATTTTGATTTTTTTGTTAAATGTTTAGACAATTATATCTATTTCAATTTGTGAAAGTGGTTTTCAAAAAATTTGAATTTTCAATTTGTGAAAGTGGTCTTCAAAAACTTTGAATTTTTGTTAAATAGATAGATTAAATTTGATATTAAAAATATATTTTTAATAATAGATGACATGAAAAGATTTTGAAAATTTTCCATTTTCAAACTCAAAACTAAGTTTTATTCACTTAATAAGGTGTCGCTTCGCTCTTGTATGTGGATGTTTGGGTGATGATGGTTTCTATTATATGGATGTTTGGCCAATGTATTATTTCATATATAAGTGTTGGTTTATGTGTGATATTCATGCGGAACACTTTTCAATTTCAACATATTCAATCATTGAATCCAAGAGCGCTGAAAATGTAGAATGAGGCATTCATCACATGAAAATAGAGCTTGACATTCGAATATGAAAAGGTCACATGACAAGGTATACATTCTTAGTGAAATTCAAGAAGAAAGATGTTACATGTGTCAAGCAAATGAATGTTGGTTGTGGCACAAGCGTTTGGGAAACCTAATCTTTGATAACTTGATGAAGATTAACAAAACTTAAGGAGTAAGAAATATCTCCAAAATTTGAAAGCTAGAAAATGATATCTGTGTACCATGTCAACATGGAAAGGAAACCAAGACTAGCTTCAACTCCAAGGAATGCTCAACATCGAAGCCTCTCAAACTTATTCACGCAAATTTGTGTGGTATAACCACAACTCTAGCTCTACAAGGAGAAATATACTTTATTTTATTCATAGATAATTATATTATAATGTTGTGTGTATTTTTCATACAATATAAGTGAAAAGTGCTAGATTTTTTTAAAACTTTCAAATCAATCATTGAAAATGAAAGTGAGTTGGAGATCAAATCCTTAAGAAAATATAGAGGTGGGGAATTTACCTAAGGAGAATTCAATGACTCTGTGAAAAATAGAGAATCAAAAGGGAACTCTCTATTGTGAGGACTCAACAACAAAATGGAGTAATAGAAAAAAAGAATAGATCTATACAACAAAATGGAAGAACAATGTTGTTGGAGGCTGATTTACAGGGAAAATTTGGAGGGACACAGTTGGGGCAACAATCTATATAATGAATGGAGATCAACT
The DNA here is from genome assembly GCA_000404065.3 of Pinus taeda. Lineage (NCBI taxonomy): Eukaryota > Viridiplantae > Streptophyta > Pinopsida > Pinales > Pinaceae > Pinus > Pinus taeda. The sequence continues at coordinate 20,488 of APFE030494783.1, read as the reverse complement.
GCGAATAAACAATGATAAAAATCCATATGAACTATGCAAAGGAAGGCATCCCTCTATAAAACACTTCAGAATATTTTGAAGCAAATTATCTGTGAAGATTAATGATGATTCACTTGAGAAATTTCTTTCACATGTCGACGAAGAAATTTTCCTTGGATACTCATTGAGAAGCAAAGCATACGAATTCTACCAAAACTGGTTGTGGAAGATAGTGAAAAGCATCAATGTAAATATAAATGAAGCTCTTATTAAAAAAGAATTTGTTCAAACCAATGAACAAGACCAAACCCTTACATATCCAATGGAATGTGGTGGAAAGGAAGAGAAGGAGCTAGAAAATCAAAAGGAAAAACCACCTTAATCACCATCTAAGTTAAATTTTGTACATAAAGCTCATCTATAAGACCAAACAATTTTAGATGTGGATGGAGCAATAAAAACTCGAAGAAAAATGAAAAACAAGCTAAAAACGAATGATATTTCCTTGTTACCCACAATAGAACTAGGAAATTTCACTCAACACATGTAAGCCTCCTCACCTGATAAGGGCAATGGAAGAAGAGATGAACTAGATTGAAAATGATGCAACATGGGACTGAGTACCTCACACAAGGGATAATAATGTCATAGGAGCCAAGTGGGTGTATAAGAACAAAATTAATGAATATGGGCCAATCATTAGAAATAAGGCAAGATTGGTGTGCAAGGGATATACTCAAACTGAAGGAATTGACTTTGAAGATACTTTTGCTCCTATTCCTAGACTAGAGAGTATAAGGATGTTTTGAACATTTTCTTCTTCAAAAGGCTAAGGTCCATCAAATGTATGTTAATTCAACCTTTCTAAATGGAGATAAAAAATAGGAAGTATAGATGGAACGGCCAGAGGGGTTTGACTAGTCTAAAAATAGATACTTTTATACAAATTAAAGAATGCCTTGTGTGGATTAAAGAAAGCTCCAAGAGATTAGTATGCTATACTTAATAACTATCTTCAACAATAAGGATTCAAGGAGGGATTTACAAGAAGCAACCTTTACATGAAGATGGACAAATGCAATATGCTAATAACACTAATATACATGGGTGTTCTGATTTTTTGGAGTAACAATGATGAAATATGTCACAAAGTTTCCCAAGATATGTGAAAAGCATTTTAAATGTGGATGATTAAATAATTTTCTTAAATTCTTGGACTTCAAGTAACTCAAACTAAAGTATAAATGTCCATATCACAAGCAAAATATCTCGGGGATATTCCTAACTGATTTGGGACATAAGAATGTGGTATTATGAGAGAACCTATGAGTTCAGGTTACAAGCTAAGTAAGGATGATGAATCCCTTGTGGTGGATGCAACTCTTTACACATCAATGATTAGAGGTTTCTTATATATTCATGACTAGATATCATGCAAGCAATAGAAATCGTGGCAAGGTTCTAGTCGTTTGTTAAGGAATCTCACATGCTAGTTGTAAAAAGAATACTTAGATACCTAAAAGGAACTCTGATTTTGGATTATTGTGCTCTAAGAGAAGAAATTTTACCTTGAAAACATATAGTGATATATATTGGGTAGGAAACAATGATTATTAAAAGATTACCAATGGGAATGAATTTTGTTTAGGAGAATATCTTGTATCATGGTTAACCAAGAAACAATCATCTATATCTCTATCCACAATTCAAACTAATTACATTACAACAACAGATTGATGAACATAATTCCTATGGATGAAGGAAGCCTCGAAGGATGTCAATATAGAGACAAATCGACCTATCACTACCCACCATGACAATACTAGTGAATTCATCCTCTTAAGGAATACAATCTTGCATTCAAAGACAAAACATATCATGATCAAGTAACGCTTTCATTGAAAACAAGTTGTAGTGTAGAACATAAAAATGGAGTATGTCAACACTAAGGAACAAATTATAGGTATATTCACAAAACCCTACCTCCAGAAGCATTTGAATATCTTATTCAAAATATGGGGGACATTGCTCTTTCATTACATTAGAGAATCCATTTGTTATTGATGTCAAATGGGGATGATGTGATAGGGGGATTAGCACAATGAAAGGGGGGATTGATATTAATTGTTAAGGAGATATTGTAAATAATATTGTTGATGTGTTCAAATCCTTTGGATTTGTAGACTTGGTCGCAAAAAATTCCGAGGAAGTGGTGTTGTAGGTAATTGCAGATACGATTTTAAAAAAATGAGTTTTCCAGGCATACCAACATTTTCTCTTTCTTTCTTCTTCATGCCTATGACACTTGCAGAATCTATGCCTACTTGTCGTTATATTCAAATGTAAATATTCTCTATCTTGCCCTTATGTGCCTACCACACTACCTATAGGAGAAAAATGTGATTTATGTGTAGACACAAAATACCGCAAGCCTTTCCAAGAGTATTTTCCTAGGGATTTTGGTGGTGATGGAGTTGATTCGAAATGGTATTTTAAGATTTGATTTTATCTCCATTGTGTTGATCCAAAATGATGAGATGTAATCGAATGAAAGCATTGCATGTTTATTTTATTAAAAAATGCCAGAATGTGCAAAGACAAGGGCTAGATTGTGTGAGAATGTGAGGTACAATAATGAAGAATGAAAATTGAATATTAAATCTGAAGCAATAAAGAAGATATTTTGGGAGCGATTAAGGAGAGTATATAACAAAGTATGTATGTTGTTTCTAGTATTCAGTTACTATAGATTTTGAGAATAGAGTATTGTTGCAACTTCTATTACAAGGACATTCAATTAAATATCATATGGCTACATTGTTTGTTTATGTTGTAGGTGCAATTGTGGCAAGTATTGCGTGAGGTTGTTTGTTTATGTTGTAGGTGCAATTGTAGCAAGTATTGTGTGAGGTTTTGATGGATAGAGTTACAAGAATGGTTGAGTGTTGTATTATTTCTGTGAAAGCTAGTGTTGATGTAGCTATTGTCTATTTCATATTGTTGACAATGATTTTTTCAGGAGTATGTTGCTAGTGCTAGTATTGATTGGTTTATATGTAGTTGTGGCTTCCCTACATTTTATATTTTTAGTGTATTTTTGAGTGATCTATGATTGAGTGAGAAGGATTTTATGTTCGTAGTGGATTAATTAGTAAAGCATAAGATTTTGTTGTACATAAGTTTAATTGTGAGCTGAGAGAGTTATAAGTGGGCCCAGTTTGAAATTTCTGAATAGTGTTTATGCAAAGATAGTGGGCCCTAGTTTTAAAATGTATAAAATTTGGTACATAATAGCTTGAAGGTTGGGGCCATAAATAGAAAAGTGGTGGATTCCGCGAAAGTATTGGGTTGTTGATTTAGGGAGTGGTGGCTTACTTCATGTTGTGGCCTAAGAAATAGGGAGTGGTGGCTTCCTCTAGGTGGTGTCTTCGAAGGGCCTGCAGTAGGTTGGACCCTACATATGGTTGACTAAGTGGTGGTTTCCATTAGGTAGTGGCTTGAAGCTAGTGGCTTCTTGCATGCATCATAATTCATTTTGCACACTAGCACGAGGGTTTCACAAGCGTAGCAATACCATACCACATGCGTTCTTTGGGGGCTATATATTGTGGAAAAAATGTCATAATATTTTGAGCATAAAATAAGGGTTAAAGGGATTTTATGTTGACAAGTATAAAACATGGAGCTAAAAGTTAATGAAAAAAATAAAAGGGTATAAAAAATGTAATGAAAAACAAGATATCTATAATATCTAGTGAAAGTAGGGGTTTTTTAAATTGGGAATGTGTATTGGGTTTGTGTTGGTAGGGGATTAAATAATGTGAATTTTAGAGTTATTTTGCAGTATGTAGTAAAATATAGGGTATTTTTTAGTATGCGGTGAATGCACATGATATGTCAAAGGTTCATTAAGTAAAACCCATTGCACAATCGTGGTGGTGAGTGAATTATGTGAGAAGGAAATTTTAATAAAGAAGAGGAAGACTGAGACAAAGAGTATGATAGTTTTTCTCCAGGAACAATTTCCACCTAATATTTGGCCTTCTTATGGTTTACGTGTTGTGTATGTGCCTTATGCTCTATGCGTTGCTACTTTCATGGTTATCTGTGCATGCTTCTCATTTGTTATGATTTGCTAATGTATAACATGTTGTTGATTTAACTCATGATTCAATTAATTGTCTAAGGAAAGGAAAAAAGTTATAATCAGTGATATGTTATGTATAATACTTATTCAACACCCCACGCCCCTGCCCACCTCATTGTTTCTAAGCTCCCAATAAGCTATATATGGAAGGTTAATTTGATAAGAAAAAACAGTATTCTATTATTTTCTAACCCTAAAGAAATATCAGATTAGATGAAATCCCACACTACTGAACAAGAGTTTTTTTTTTTTGGGGGGGGGGGGGGTGGGGGGGTGGGGGTAGGGTTAGGGAGGAGCCTACTCGTACCCGATGTAGGAAGAAGGCATTAATCAACTAGATCATGCTCCAATATTCTCATTTTAGGGTAGAGCATGCAGTTTGTCACATATTTACGGATTGTCCCATGCAGAGGGAAGATAGTTGGTCATGAGGTTGGTTGTGGGTATGTGGGAAATATGCTTCCAGTCCGAGGAAAAATAGGGTCGACCTAACATAGTTCTCATGCGTATCAAATCTTCAATTGAACAACAATATAAATTTAATTGCACAGTTAATTCATATTAGTGGATCCTACAATAAGACTCGAGAGTTATTGACCAATCATAGGTTTAAAAAACACTTTTTTTACCATACTAAATAAGACAAATATTCATATATAATGCTTAACATAAAAACTTACATAAGCTAAAGGTTAATTATCGGTAATAAAATGGGACATCCCCTAGTAGATATTGTTGTTTAATGCATCTATATAATAAATTGTAGTGGAGCCAAAACACTATGAGTAATTATTGTAATTATTTTCTTATTAATTAAAAAAGGAAATTAATGTTTAAGGAAAATATGCACTCAAAAAAGACATTAGAGGATAACATTGTTAATTCTTCATGACTAGAATCTTCAAAGATTCTAGATAATATTAATGGAGGGAGATAAACTCCCTTAGAAAAATCTTAGTTGGAGAAAAGGGCTAAGACTAGTTGCCTTTAAATCACTGTGGGAGAGAAAGGTGGGCAAAAAAATAAAAATCCTAGGCAAGATAACAATAAAACTCATCAAAGTCATGACACTGCTGAATTAGAAACAATATCATGAAGAAGGGTAATAATAACCCAAAGGGAGAATTAATAAGTTTGTTGATTCTCTTAGAGAAACAATTGAGCTCAGGGGAGAAATGGATGCAGTTCGTGGTTGGGTGGACACTGTCTTCCCTGGTGCAGGTTTTGTAGTACGACAGATAGTTGAAATCTCTAGTTTGATCTATGTTTATTATGATTACGAACTAATTGTTGTAGATGTATGTGGTTATTGTTTTGAAGCTATTGGAGTATTTAATCTACTATTATTCTTGCATGTAGATACATTTTCTCTGTTGCTAAAATATATATTTGTAGAGATATAATTTGTTGTAATAAAAATAAAGAAAATCTTCAGTGTCAAGGAACTAATATTACTATCTACTTTCCGCTAAAAGTGGGAAGGGTTATTGTAAATTGTGAATGGATTCCATGCTACCTGTCCAATTACGTGGATCTTAAAGAATTAGCTTAATATTATTTTTTAAAAGGATTACAAGGATATTCGCATTCCTTTCCTAGTGGTAGATTTGGTTTCATAATAAATGATTAAACTTGCGTAGTAAAACTGAAACTAAAGTACTGACCTCCCAAATTCTCCATAGGAAGGAAATTATATTCCATAGGAATCAGAGCAAGGGTAGCTAAAATGGATGCGTGAGATAGTGAAAGAAGACTAAGTTCCTCTCCTTGTGGGTCTCCACTATGTTTCGATCACATACATGTCGAGGAACTGAGAAATACATGTGCCCTTGACTTGTTATAAATTCCAAGGCATGCAACATAGACATACAAGAAAGATGATTTCGACATTTTTATGAGTGAGAAACAAAAGAAAAAAATAAAGTTTTCTACTCCTGCACTACCAAACACACCTAGATGATGAACTCATGAGTTGTACAAGACTCACTGAAATACAACGTTGAAGGTGAACTTCCTAAAAGGGAACTAAACTGTATAATGACAAGGATTAAATGAGAGCTTGTATGACAAACTATCATTAGAATATGAGCAATTATGATTATATGTCAAACCAGTGCATTCCCTGTAGTAAATATTCTAGCCATGCTATATATGATTTACATATTAAGTTCTAGGTAAAGGAATCTTCACGATTATATTCCCATTCTTAATTATTACGATTAGAAGTAGAAGCTCATTTAAAAAAAATATACCACAAAGTAAATCTTCTACAACAAGATGAAATGCATTCACATATATAACCTTGAGATTAGGAATTAAGGCAGAACCTCTTAAGCCTGAAATTGACATGTATGTAACTAAATTTGAAATCTAGCTTCAAAGCACAATTAATGTAGTGAACAATATAGCTATGCCCATAAATTCAAAATGAAAGTAACGAAATTTCACTTTTAAGATCTTAAATCTTAATTAAATTCCAACGATGAATAGAAACAATCAAACACAAAGTCAAAGAAAATTCTAGTAATGAAAAGGAACCATTATATACACAACTGAAGAAAATTATAGTGATGTATGAAAACCATCAAATGCATAGCTTATGCAGATCCCTGTGAGGAATATTAACCATTACAAGAACACAGGATTCTATGGATTAACTCTAAAAGATCATTATATAAAAAGTAGTTCTGACATAAAATATATTAGCTTTTCAAATGAAACTATTCATACACTAATACATGAAAGTCCTAATTAGGTCTAGGCTTATTGCTAAGGTAGTGTTGCAACAAAAATATACACTAGAGATGTTACAGTATCATCTCGAGAAGTCTAGGAAAGAAAATAAATAGTAATGTTCTTGAGAAAAAATAGACCCTTCTTCATCATAACTATCATACACATGAGTAGGAAGAGTAGATCCTAGAAAGCAGATTAGTTCAGAGTTCGGTGAATGAATGACAAACCCAGTCGTCTTTGTTGTCGAAAGGTTGGAGACGACAAGAAGGGTCAACGCTTGTCGACAAGAATGTTTCATTATCCTTATCCCATAAAGAATCAAAGATTATTTTCATAGGAAAAGCACTGTGGAAATGCCACAAAGCCTGGGAATAGAAGATTGTAGTGTAAACAGGGGAAACCAGAGTAGCAATTTAGGGAAACATGATAAACCCAAAATTTAACCATAATTCCTTAGTTTTTCATAACCTACACTCCAAAAATAATAAATTTGACAATATATTATGTAATCAAGTAGAGTATAGTCAAGTAGGCTAAGATGTGGGCACCAATACCTGTAAAACCAATACGAACTAACATGGGAACTTAGCGTTGGGATGCTGCCATCACCTAGAAATATCCACTCTCCTAAAAAAAAACATTTGAGATTGGAATTAGCCAATAACCTTTAAATCATAGAGTATAAAAACAACAAGGGCATGCAAACTAGGTGTAGACTTGCGATACTGACGTGACGGTTGTTTCCATAGTGGTGATGGTTGAGGGTGTTCCTTCACCCTTTAGGTGCTCAAACAATCCAAAATTCACCATGGACATTCCCTTTCAGCAAAAACCATAACCCAGGCAGTGTCAACACACAAATAACATCAACATTTATGGAAAGAAAAAGAATATGATAAATGTAGAATGCTAGGGAATGTCAAACCTAGGTATGGAGGAGGAGGAATCCATCAGATTTTTCTCAAAGCTCCAATTACACATATGAACTTGCAAAAAAACTCTTGCACCACTAAATGGAGTGATTTCCATAGGTGAAGCACAAAGTGAATTAGGGTTAGGGTTGGGTCATGGCTAAAGTGGAGGAGAGTAGATTAGAGTCGTTGAAACCCATCAACATATCTCAACCATTCACAAACCGCAATGCTAGGCATTTCCATGTGCACCCATGTGACTTGTTGCAGATGGAAGGTGTGCATTGGAACATACAGTACCAAGGATGATGCACTGGGAAGTGAAGGGACAATAAATTAATGCCATGGCCCTAGGTCGAATTAAATAACCATTGAAATGTTCATTAGAACCTTAAACCAAGGTGGATGAGCACTCAACCTTACAATAATATGTTTTCCCAACCAAGGAATAGGTTTAGATATAGTGTGGGATGTTATGCTATAATCTAATGGAGGGGATGCAGTGACACCATGTGGGATAATGAAGAGTTAGGCGCTAGGATTAACAATTAGCAAAGATAAATTAAATTTGAAGGCGGAGAAGGGAGGAAGACCAGAATCATGAAGAATAAGTTGTATAATCATATTTGGTTAATGAGAGAAGATTTTTTTTTTTTAGATGAGAGGTACATTACATATGCTATCAGAGCCCATCAACACCACTAGGCCCCAGACCTGCTATCGGAAGTAAAGGAAAGAGTAATAGATTTTGTTTAATATATATATATATATATTCTTGAATTGGTATAGTAAAAGTACTAAATAAGTGTTTGTGTAAATGTAACAACAGTCAACTAAAATGGAGGAAATTCAAGCCAACATTAGGAGTGCGGATTTGTACATAGAACTGGGAGAGGGGACTAGCCCAGCAAATGCCCAGTTTCTGGAGGTCATTATGAATTTGCAGCAAGAATTGGTGGAGCTCAAAAGAAGTATGAGAGGTTGCTGAAAGCCAATGACGAAAAGAAGAAAATGATTAGGGGACTAAGAGAAAGATGCAGTCACAAGATAGTGGAACTAGAAGTAGAGAAAACGGGGAAGAGAGGCATTGAGCCGGAAAATTCTAAAAGTGGGGGGGAATTTGATAAAATTTATCCACAAAATTAGAAAAAAAGAAAGCAAACTGGACTACAAGGAGAATTTTGTAAGATCAAAACCCCTACTTTTGACAAGGAAAAAGAAGAATATGCAGAGTCATGGTTGCTAAACATGACCAAATATTTTTCAAGTATACGAGTATGAGAGAAACTTGATGGCCAAATTGACCATTTACCAACTGTAGAGTAAGGCATCTCTCTCGTCGAAGGAAGCTAAAGGAGTGCATCTACTTGAGGAAAGGACTGTGTCATGGGAACAGTTCCAAAAGTGGTTTAAAAATCGATACTTAAGTGAACAGTATTATGACGACCATGCTAAGGAATTTCATGAACTCAGGTTAGGACAACTCTCAATGGATGAATTTGTGGCAAAATTCACAAATTTGCTGCGACGTGTACCCTATGTTGAGGAAAAAAAATCTAAGGTGCATTGCTTTCTGAATTTCTTGCCCACCATTTATAAGGAGTGAATCGAGTTTGGTGATCCGAAAACAATGGAGGAGGTAGTCAAAAATTTTGGACTATGTTATCAACAGTTCATAAATAAAGGAAAAAAACTCAAAATTTTGGCCAAAAAGGGACATAACTAAAGCTGCTATTGGCACAAAACGATAGAAACCAACATACCAAAAACATTTTGGGAAATATCAGATGCAGAAAAAGGTTAGGATAGGAAATACCAACCCTCCAGCACAATTCCAAGTAGGATCAAATATTATGAACCTGGATGAGAAGAAGAATGAAGGAGGAAAGCAAGGAGAACCTATGAAATGTTGGGGGTGTGGCGACCCTCATTGGCTGAGGGACTGTCTCCACAATCCTCGATCAGTGCACAATCTTTAGACTAAACAAGAGGATACCATGGTGAACAATATTTCCTAGAGTATTCCTGGGATAAGCATTGCACTAGAGGATAGACAGGCAGAACATCAATAAACAATGATTGAAATTGAAGGTAATCTCTTCAACCAACTTGTTTTCATATTAATTAACCCCGGGGCTAGTTTGAGCTATATTGGACCTCATATGGTAGAAAAATACTCTCTTAAAACTGAAAAATATAAAATTGCATGGTTAGTGAAACTATCTAAATCTCCTTCCCTTAGGATCCTACAACATATTAATTGTCATGGATTGGCTTAAGAAGCATGGAATAGTAATAATTTGTTTGACAAAGACAATGAGTTGTGAAGGAAAACACAGATAGAATAAGATTATTTAGGGAGTGCTCAATCCTATATCGGTGCAGCAGATTTCCGCAATGAAAATGAAAAGATGTGCAAGGAAAGGTTGTCAGTTTTATTGAGTACAAGTGGAGGAAGGTAGGCAACAAGGACAAGAGATGACCTTAGATACTTTACCTATCATTCAGCAATTTCAAGATATTTTTATAAAAGAAATTCCCAACTTAGCACCACACAGGGATATAGATTTCACCATAGATCTAGTACTTAGGGAAGAACCCGTGTCTAAAGCCCCCTGTTGAATGAGCCCACCTAAATTGATGGAATTAAGAATGTAGTTACAAGAACTGGTAGGCAAGGGTGATATCAGACCAAGCGTGTCACCTTGGGGGGCACCTTTATTATTTATTAATAAAAAGGATGGCACATTCAGAATGTGCATTGACTACCGCTAGTTGAACAAGTTAACTATAAAAAACAAGCACCTGTTACCCCATATTGATGATTTATTTGACCAAATAGGAGGAGAAACTGTGTTTTCAAAAATTGACTTGAGAATTGGTTATCATCAACTAAGAATCAAGCTAGAAGATGTCCATAAAATGACATTAAGAACTTGATATGGACACTATGAGTTTGTTGTATGCCCATTCGGCCTTACTAATGCCCCGACAACTTTTATGTTCTTAATTAACAACCTATTTAGAAATATCCAGGATATATTTGTATTAGTGTTTATTAATGATATCCTAATATAATCTAAGAACGAGGAGGAGCATAAGGAACATCTAAAACTGGTATTACAAATATTAAGGGAGAAACATGTGTATGCCAAATACAACAAATGTCAATTTTACAAAACCAAAATAAAATACCTGGGTCACATTATTTCTAAGGAGGGGTTAGCCATGGATCTGGAGAAGGTGAAGGCTATGGTGAATTGGCTTGTACCAAAAGATGTATGGGTTGTTTGGCCTTTTATGGGATAGGCAGGGTATTACCATCAATTCATTGAATGTTTCTCAAAAATATCTCAACCCATCATTTCTTTACAATGGAAAGGAGTCAAGTATGATTGGACTGTAGAATGTCAACAAATATTTGATAAAATCAAATAATTACTTACCACAACACCCATTTTGAAACTGGAAAATCCTAGTGAAGAGTTCAGGGTGTGTAGTAGTGCTAGTATAGAGGGATTAGGAGGAGTGATGCGGGAAGCTAACTCAGTAATTTCTTATGAATACAGAAAGTTAAAGGGACATGAAATAAATTATGCAGTGTATGATTTGGAGTTAGTCGCGGTTATAACACATTAAAAATGTGGAGGCATTATATGTTGAGCAAGAAATTTATTCTGACCACAGACCATATTAGTCTCAGATATATTTTTATTCAACCAGATTTAAACACTAGGCAAGGCAAATGGATGACCTTTCTTAGCGAGTTCGATTTTGAGATAAGTTACATAAGAGGAAAAGAAAACTAGATAGCAGGTGCTTTGAGCAGACACACCCACAATCTAATGAGCATAAATGTTAGCAATGTTAATATCAATTTTCTTGATAAAGTTAGACATGGTATACTTGTTGACCCAAAATATCTTGAAATACAAAAAAGATTGTAGCATATTGATGTCCTTGGATACAATGAAAATATTGAAACATTGCTTGTGTATAGAAAGAGATTGTGTATTCCTGCAGTGGAAGAACTAAAATAGTTGATATTTCATGAATATCAAAAAATTCATTATGCTTGATACCCGGGTATCAAAATATGGTTATAGCATTAAGACAAAAGTCTTTTGTCGTGAGGAATGAAGGAGGTAAATTTTTTTTTGAAAAAATGCTTACAGTGTCAACAGGTGAAGGCAAAACACCAACACCCGCCCAGGTTATTAAAACCACTACCCATTCCTGAAATGAAATGGGAAGTCATATCCTTAGATTTCATAATTGGACTACCTAGGACAAAGAGACAACATTATTCTATCATGTTAGTTGTTGATCTACTAAGTAAAGAAACCAATTTTCTGCCAATATAGTCTACTTTTGACACTGCATAAATTTCACAAATTTTTATTAAGGAATTTTTTCGACTTCAAAGGGTTCTTAAAATGATAGTGTCTTACACAGACGCCAAATTTACTTCAAAATTTTGGAAAGCATTGTTTGGTGGCCTGGGTACCAAATTGAACTTATTACCACATATCATCCCCAAACCAATGGTTAGATGGAATGAACCAACCAGATTGTGGATGATATGTTTACAATGTATGTGATGGATCGACCAACAAGATGGGAGTATTTCCTACATTTGGCTAAATTTACCTATAAAAAAAGGTATCAGGCAACAACTAAAATGAGCGCCTTTGAAGCCTTGTATGGTAAGAATTGCCATAAACCTCTTAGTTAGGGTTAGGCATAAGACATACTTATTCTAGGGCTGTATGCATTACATGAAATGGAACAGATAGTGCGAAGAATTCTATAGAATATTAAAGCCACCTAGGATCGGCAAAAGAGTTATGCTGACAAAAAGAGGACACACAAGGAATTTAAGATTGGGGTGTGTTTGTGCGTCCGAGTAAAACCAAAGAAAATCACACTAAGAACGGGTTATTTCCCAAAATTGGCACCCCACTACTATGGGTCATTTGAAATTTTGGATAGAATAGGACCTATAGCTTATCAACTAGCTCTCCCTAGTAACATTAAAGTTCATAATTTTTTTCACATTTCCTTGCTAAGAAATATGTACATGATTTCTCTCATATTATTGATTGGAAAATGTTACAAGTGGAGACTGAAGGAGAATTCATGGTAGAATTGCTCTACATTATCAACCGTAAAGAGATTTGGCTTCGGAATCAGTCCATCACTCATATTAAACTGTAGTGGAAGCACTACACCCCAAGGAGGCCACTTGGGAGCGAGAGGATGATATTCAAAAAAAAATTCCGTCCTTTCTCTAGTAGCACACACATATAAAGTAAAGACCACGGACGGTGTGAAAATAAGGTGAGGAGGATGTGATATCCCCTAGTAGATACAATTATTTAATGTATGTGTATAATAAATTGGAATGGAGCCAGAAAATTTTGAATAATTATTATAAGTATTTTCTTATTAATAAAAAAAAGGCAATTAATGTCTAAGGAAACTATGCGCTCAGAAAAAACACTCGAGGATAATATTGTTAATTCTTGATGATTAGAATTTTCAAAGATTCTAGATAAGATCAAGGGAGGGAGATAAAATCCCTTAGAAAAATCGTAGTTGAATAAAAGGTCTACGACCGGTTTCCTTTGGAGCTTTGTGGGAGAGAAACACAAGCTTTAAAAGAAAAATCCTAGGCACGAAAACAATAAAGCTCATCAAAAGTGGGACGTCGCTGAATTAGAAACATTATCGTGAAGAAGGGTAATAATTACCCAAAGCGAGAATTAATGAGGTTGTTGTTTCTCTAGGAAAAACAATCGACCTCGGGGGAGAACTAGAGGCAGTTCATGGTTGGGTGGACAATGTCTTCTCTGGTGTAGGTTCTCTAGTCTGACGGATAGTTGAAATCGCTGGTTTAATCTATGTTGATTATGATTATGAATTAGTTGTTGTAGATGTATGTGGTTATTGTTTTGAAGATATTGTAGTAGTTAATCTACTTTCCTTGTTGCATATAGATATATTTTCTCTATTGCTTAAATACAAATTTGTAGAGATATAATCTGTTGTAATAAAAATAAGGAAAATATTATGTGTCAAAGAGCTAATATTATAGTTTACTTTCCACCGAAAGAAAGAAATGATTATTGTAAATTGTGAATGGATTCCTTGTTACCTGTCCAATTATGTGGATCTTAAAGAATTATCTTAATATTATTTGTTAAAAGGATTAAAAGGATACTAGCATTCCTTTCATTGTTGTAGAGTTGGTTTCATAATACATGATCGAACTAGTGTATTAAAACTGAAATTGAAGTATTGACCTCCCAAATGCTCCATAGGAACGAAACTAGATTCCATAGGAATCAAAGAAAGGGCAAGTAAATTGGATGCATGAGATAGCAGAAGAAGCCTAAGTTCCTCTCCTCATGGATCTCCATTATGTGTTGATCACATACATGTAGAGGAACTGACAAATACTTGAGCCCTTAACATGTAATAAATTACAAGGAATGCAACATAGGCATACAAGAAAGGAAATTTGAGCATTTTTATGAGTGAGAAATAAAAGAAAAAAATAACCGTTCTACTCCTGCACTAACAAATATAACTCGATGATGAACTCGTGAGTTGTACAGAACTGACATAAATACAATGTTGAAGGTGAACTTCCTAAAAAGGCAGTACACCATATAGTGATAAGGATTAAATCGCAACGTCTATTACAAACTATCATTAGAATATGTACAATTATAATTATATGCCAAACTAATGCATTCCCTTTACTAACAGTTATAGCCACCCTGTATACGATTTACATATTAAGTTCTAGGTAAAGGAATCTCCACGATTATAGTCCCATACTTAAGTATTACGATTACAGGTAGAATCTCATTTAATCAAAATATACCACAGATTCAAGCATCAACTATAAGTTGAAATGAATTCACATATATAACCTTGAGATTTGGCATTAGGGCATAACCTTTTAACCCTGAAATCGACATGCTTGTAACTGAATTCGAAACCTAGCTTTAAATATTAATTTATTTAGCAAAAAAATAGGTATGCCCATAAATTGAAAATGAAAGTACCTAGATTTCACTTTTAATATCTTACCATTTAAGTAAATTCCAACAATGAATATAAATAAACAAATTCATAGTCGAAGAAAATTCCAATAATGAATAGGAACCATTAAATACACAGCTGAAGAAAATTTTAGTGATGTATAAAAACCATTTAATGCACAACTTACACAGATCATTGTGAGGAATATTAACCATTACAAGAATACATGCACTAATTGATTAACTCTTAAAGATCAGAAATGATTAACAAAGTTAATATAAAATGGAAATCTGACATAAAATATATGAGCTTTTGAAATAAATTGTTCATACAGTAGTACATGAAAGTTATAATGTAGATCTAGGCTTATTGCTAAGGTAAATCTGCAATAGAAATACACACAAAAGATGTTACAGTATCATCTCAAGAAGACTAGGAAAGAAAATAAATTACAACGTTCATGAGCAAAATTAGACCCTTCATGGTCATAGCTATGATACAGATGAACTATCAATTTATTTCAAAGAGTAGCAAGAGTAGATCCCACAAAGAAGATCAATTCGGTAGTTCGGTGGAGGAATGACAAACCTAGCCGCCTTTGTTGTCAAATTGTTGGAGACCACAACCAAGGTCAACATCTGTAAACATGAATGTTTCATTATCCTTCTCGCATAAAGAATCACACATTATGGTTGCAAGCAAACCACCATGGCAACACCACAGAACCTGGGAATAGAAGATTGCAGTGCAAACAAGCGAAACGAGAGCAACAACTTAGGCAAACACAATAAACCCAAAATTTAAACATCATTCCTTAGTTTTTCATAACCTACACTCCTCTAATAAGAAATTTGACAATAGATTATGTAACCTAGTAGAATACAATTATGTGGGTTGAGAGGTGGGCACCAAGACCTATAAAACCAATGCGAATCGACATGTGAATCGAGCGTTGGGCTGTTCCATCATCTAGAAATATCCACTCTCCTGCAACAGAACATTTGAGATGGGAATTAACTAGTACCCTTTAAATCATAGAGTATAAAAACAACAAGGGAAAGTGAACTCAGTGCAGAGTTGGGATATTGACCTGAGAGTTGTTGCCATGATTTTGATGGTTGAGGGTGTTCCTTCACCCCGTAGGTGCTTGAAAATCTGGCATTCACCATGAACATTCCCTGTCAACAAAGACCAAACTCGAGTGGCGTCAACACACAAATAACATCAACATTGATGGAAAAATATGATAAATACAGGATGTGACGGAATGTCAAACCTAGGTATGGTGGAGGAGGACTCCATTGGATTTTCGTTAGAGCTCTAATTACACAGATAAAATTGCAGAAAACCTCTTGCACTACTAAATGGAGTGATTGCCACATGCAAAGCATGAAATGAAGCAAGGTTAGGGTTAGGTCACGACTACAGTGGAGGAGAGAAAATCTGACACATTGAAACCCATCAACATATCTCAACTGTTCACAAACCACAACGATGGGCATTGACATTTGACTTGGTGCAGATGGCAGGTGTGCATTGGACCATACAATATTGGGGAGGATGCGCTAGCAGGTGAAGGGACAAGAAATTATTTCCATAGCCTGAGGTGGAATTAAATAACATTGAAATGTTCATGAGAACCCTAAACCAAGGTGGATGAGCACTCAACCTTACAATAATATGTTTTTCCAACCATAGTATAGGTTTAGATATAGTGTCGGATGTTATGATATAGTCTAATGAAGGGGATGAAGGTACACCATGTAGGGTAATGAAGAGCAAGGTGCTAAGATTAGCAATTAGAAAAGAAAGATTAAAGTTGAGGGGGGGAGAAAGGAGGAAGAACAAAATCATGAAGTATATATTGGATAATCATATTAGGCGAATGAGAGACGATTTTTTTATAGAAAAGAGATATGTTACATAAAAAAAACAAATCTATTGTTATAAACAACTTTAACATGAACTATTAATATTATTGCGCCATGAGGCGCTCTACAACCCAGTATATGAGGGAGAAACTGAGTATATGAGGGAGATGTTGTCACATAACATAACGTTACATTAAAAATATTAAAAAAATATGAGGGAGATGTTGTCACATAACATAACCTTACATTAAAAGATATTAAAAAAATATGATGAAGATGTTGCCATGTAACATAATGTTACATTAAAAATATTAAAAAAATATGACTAAGATGTTGTCACGTTAAAAAAAAATATTAAAAAATATGGAGTTGTTGTCACATAACGTAATGTCACATTAAAAAAACTATTAAAAATATATATATGTGTGGGCTAATATCTATTGTACACGTTGAAGATATGTGTAACATTACTTTAAAATAAAGAAAAAATTAATTCAAATAAAAAAATGTATTGGCTAATATTAACAAACTCAATTTGAAAATGATATAAATAAAATTGAAAAAGAGATCGATTAGCTTATTCTTAGAATAACAAAGGAAATTAGGTAAAGGAAGCACATGATTAAATTGGGCATATCTTGTAATAATAACGAGGTAAATTTATGTGCCGTTCAAGTTTTAGGTTTTGATTTATCTAATAATAATAACCAGGTAAATTTATATTTGGTTGTGTTCAGGTTTTAGGTTTTGATTTATGTAATAATAATAACCAGGTAAATTTATATTTGGTTGCGTTTAGGTTTTCAGTTCTTCATTTAAAATGATTTACTTTTTACTTAACGTTATATTAAAAAGTATTTATATTTGTGTTCAGGTTTTCGGTTTCGCGTTTAAAATTATTTACTTTTTACTTAACTCTACATTAAAAAGTATTACAAAATATGTAATGTTACATTAAAAATATTAAAAAAATATATGTATCACATAATATATATTGTATATGTTGAAGATATGTGTAATGTTACTTTAAAAAAAAAAAAGTGTCATGTAATATTAACAAACTCAATTTTGAAAATGATATATATGCAATTTAAAAAGAGAGAGATTAGCTTATTCATCGGATAACAAAGAAAATTAGGTGAAGGAAGCGGAGGATTCAATTGGGCATATCCTGTAACAATAAGGAGGTAAATTTCAAATTGCGTTCAGTTTTCAGTTTTAGGAAGGTAAACTCAATATAATGGAAGGTGCTCAATAAAATTGGTAGGAGTGATGGGAAATATTGAGTAGAATGTAATATTTAGGGTGGGGTGTGACGTGAAATATTAGGTAAAATTTAATAATATTACATTTTAATTGGTATTTCTCCCCACCCCTTGCCGTTATTTATTAGGTGGGGGTGGTTATAAATATTTGATAACATATAATATTGTAATATTATATTTTATGTAATCAATATATTTGTAACACTTAATATAGATATGTTCCATCTATACATTTAATTAATAATCAGTTAAAAGCTTAATATTTACAATATGACAAGATTTTTAATCATGAATATTTACCCTAGATATTATTAACTTCTAAATAAGCTTTTTTACAATACCATTGGCCAATACCCACAAGAGAATAATAGAGAGGGAGAGGAGGGAAGAAAATTATAATACTGTGGGCTACTACCATGGTTTATCAATACCATGGGTCATATAGACATTGGATTATTATGTTATGGATCTAGGCTTTTATTTGCTACAATACCATGGCATATCAATACCACATGCCCAAAAACAATAGCCTATTTTCAAATAAAAATATTTTACAAATATTTTGTTTTAATTTAATTTAATAACATTTTTTAATTAAATCAAAGAGAAAAAAAGGATATAGTTACTTTTGAGGTATATCTAAACCCTCCATCCTCACGAATACTAATAATATTTGTTGGCATTATGTTTCTGGTATGGTTATATGTTACAGATGTTGTACTTGATGGCAACACCCATGGCATGGCTCTCAATATGATGAGAATTAAGAAGTACGCAGTAGAAAAGCTCACGGAATTTTATGCAGAGAAAAGTTTATTTCATGTGGGAAAACTTACCTTTGGTCCATGGTAGTTAGTCCTTGGAATTTGAACCTATGGTTTTTGGACCATGGCATCTCGACAGACGTGTTGATCCCTAGTATTGAGTTGATGGTATTGGTTTGTTATGGTTTTGGCCCGTGGTATTGGTCCATGATTTGAGGAAGAGCTTGCCTATATAAAGCAAGGAGATCATTTGGCTTGTGCATGCTTTTGGGTTGAATATCTTAAGATCTGAAATATTGGGTTATTGTTTCAAAAGCTCGATCTATATGAAAGTGAAGTGGAAAGCGAATCTGTGAAGGGTGATCTCTCGAGCGTTGTAGCTGCGAAAGTGCAGATGCGCCGTAGGAGACGCCACAGGAGGCGCCGCAGGAGACGCCACAGGAGGCGCCGCACGAGACGCCGCAGAAGGCGTCGCAGGAGGTGCTGTAGGAGGCGCCGCAGGAGACGTCGTAGGAGGCGCCGCAGGAGACGCCGCATGAGGCACCACAGGAGACGCCACAGAAGGTGTTCTGGGTTTAGTTTTCTGTTATTGTGGATCTGGTTATCTGGGTGACTTACTGGTACTTGATGATCATTTGATATTTATGGATCCAGTTTGAAAATTTATGAAAAGTTGTCCTTGAAAGAAAAGAAGTAGGGGTTGTAGCTCCCTTCCAGGAGAGACTGGAAAACGAGAGAGAGTTGTAGCTCTCTGCAGGTTGCAGCCTGCGTACTTGTAAAGGACTGCACCAGTACAAGACCATTGTAAAGGGAGTTTCTAATTTGAAAGAAGATAGAGACATATTGCAGCAGGTGGTTTTCACCCACATTGGGTTTCCACCTTATATCTGGTGTTCTTTGATGTGACTGTCTGTTTTTCTTGTTCATGCTCATTGTTTTATTGTGCTGATATGCAAAAATAATTCAAAGTATAAATAAGGAAGAATTGTTAAAAGGACTAGATAATACTGATTCACCCCCCCTCTCAGTATTATTTTCAAAAATTGGTATCAGAGCAGGTCCTTCTAAGGAAGCTTGATTGCTTGAAGGAATATCTTTCATCATGAGAAACTACGAGAGGGAAGCATCTATCAGGCCACCGGTTTTTGATGGGAAAAGATTCAATTATTGGAAGGTAAGAGTTACTGCCTATCTTCAATCTCTTGGTACAGAAGTTTGGAACATCGTAGAGACAGGCTATGCTTTTCCTTCAACTACTCCTATAGATGCAGACGAGAAGAAGTATGAAACAAATGCAAAAGCAGTCAGTACCCTATTAGGATGCATATCCCAATCGAAATTCATGAAGGTAATGCACTATAAATCCGCAAAAGAGATATGGGACAAAATTGTCACGAGCTATGAAGGAGATGAACAGGTAAAGCGTGCCAAACTTCAAACTCTCAGGATTCAGTATGAGACTCTCAAGATGTATAATGATGAAAGTGTGGCTAACTATTTTCTTCGGGTAGATGAAGTTGTTAATTGTATGAAAAATTTGGGTGAAGAAATAAAAGAGGCTATTGTGGTTGAAAAGCTTCTAAGATCATTGTCCCCCAAGTTTGAATCTAAAGTATCTGCAATAGAAGAAAAAGAAAATCTACGAATTCTTACTATGTCTCAGCTACATGGAATTCTAACTGCCTATGAAATGAGAAAGGGAGGTCCATCAGATAGAAGCGAAGCTACTTTCAAGGCATCAGGCAAAGGAGATTATTATGAA
>APFE030494780.1:0-10369 GCA_000404065.3 Pinus taeda | reverse complement strand
ATGAGGAGAGAGAGAGAGAGTGTCAAAAGGGGGGTGGGGAGGGGGAGAGAGAGAAGGAGAGGGAGGGATGGGGAGAGGTGGCAAGGGAGATGTGTAGATAGTTGGAGGAGGGGAGGTAGAAAGGGAGATGTAGAGAGATAGTTAGAGGGAGGGAGACGACAGAGGTGGTGTGGGGAAGAGATAGAGAGGGATAGAGGGAGGGAGTGATGGAGGGAGTTAGCGGGAGGGAGACTGCAAAAGGGAAGAGTTGGAGAGGGAAAGGTTGAAAACGCTTCACTAAATTCTTTTAATAAACACTCGAAAAAAGTTACAAAATGCTTTTTTAAATGTTATAAAATCCGTAGGGCTTAGGGCTTTGGGTTTAGGTTTTAAAATGTTATAAAATCCTTAGGGTTTTTTAGTTTAGGGTTTATGGTTTATAATATTTTAGTAAATACTTTTAATAAACACTATGGCTTAGGTTTTAGGGATGATTTAGTAAATACTTTTAAAAAAAGTTTAGAAAAAGTTCCAAAACGCTTATTAAAATGTTATATAACTCTTAGGGTTTAGGGTTTAGTATTAGGGTTTTAGGTGTAGGGTGTAGGGTTTAGGGTTTATAACACTTTAGTAACTGCTATTAATAAGCACTTCAATAAAAGTTACATTACACTTTTTAAAATGTTATAGAATGCTTCAGTTTTAAGTTTAGGGTTTGTGATTTAGTGGTTAAGGCTTAAGTTTTAGGGTTAATAACACTTTAGAAAATTCTTCAAATAAGCACTTAAATAAAAATTACAAAACACTTCTATAAATGTTATAAAATTGTTTATGGTATACGGCTTAGGGTTTGGGATTTATACAACTTTAGTTAATGTTTTTAAAAGAAACTTAAAAAAAGCTACAAAATACATGTTAAAATGTTATAGAATACTTAATGTTTAGGGTTTATGCATTAAAATGGTAAATACTTAGGGTTTAGGGTTTAGGGTTTGAGATAGTGAGAGAAATTGAGGAGGGAGAATATAGAGAGAGAGGGAGGGAGGGAGAGGAGGAGAGAGAGGTAGGAAAAGTGAGAGAGAGAAAGGGTTGGAAATGCAAAGAGAGTGAGGTGGAATGGGTGGATAGGTAGAGTGGAGAGGGAGGGAAAGAGAGAGAGAGAGAGAGTGGGGGAGAGAGAGCGAAGGGGGAAGGGAGAGAAAGGGGTGCGAAGAGTGAGGGAAGAGGATGGAGGAGAGGGATAGGGGGAATGACAGGGAGGGGTGGCAAGGTAGGGTGGAATGGGGAGAGTGAGTGGGAGAGATAGAGAGATTGTGCATGTAAAATTTCATGTCCCATATTTGTCTGTTGACAAAGAGGACGATAATGGATTTGGACTTCTAGCCAGCTCTAGAAGATCATCTGTCGCATAAAATTTCATGTCCCATATTTTTCCTTTGAGAGAAGAGGTGGATAATGTATTTGGACCTCTAGCCCATTCATCATGTCTTGGATGCAATTTTGATGAATTCTCTTTCGTTTGATGAGAACAAGAGATTTGGACCCATAGTCTTTTTGAAAAAAGATCCTCTGCTAAATGCAATTGAATGATACCAATGTTTTTTCTTTGATTGATGTATGCATTCGATTATTCACTTAGATATCCACTCTGTCCCTTTTTATATCTTTGAGCTGACTAAGTTCATTTCGTATAAGTTCGAGTAAGTTTATTCCCAAACTTGAACTAAATTCATTAAGCCTTGTGTTTCTCTTTTGTTATGATTTGATGAACAGGAACTGCCAATGGGCGAGTTGATATGTTCCAATGCCCTCTTGTTGTTGCTACCCTCACCGTTGTTGGTCTATTCTCCAAATTGGTTCCAGGTACTCTGTTTATTTCTGCTTTGTTTATTTAAATTTAATGTACCTCGCGTTAGTTTCGCCTCTTTAAATTGGCCTCATATCGTTGTTGATTTTGATAATTAGTTTATCTTATTCAATTTAGGTGCATCTTTGTGTCTGTTTTCAAATTTGTGTTGGTTGCAACAAGAATAGTTTGTACTTGGATTTTGAGGGTTTCCTTCAGGCTCGGCTTCTAGAACTCTTTTTTTCATATCACTTAGATTTTTTTCATTTCACTTAGATTTTAAGGTTTCCTTTAGGCTCAGCTTCCAAAACTCTTTTTTTCATATCACTTTCTTTTAATATCATGGTAGTACAATTTACTGTAAAATTCATTGAGTTATTGGTACCAATTCCAACCAGTTGACTAGGAGACAACGCTCCTTTTTGGTGAAAGACACAAACTATTCAATTACTTGAGAGATTGTCCAATACTATCCTTCCTTGCCATTTTCGATTGATTTCAAAGAAACTGCAGTAGCCCAATTTTGGCACCTCATCTCATCTTTGGACATAAACTTCCATCTTCATCTAACTAGTCTAGTTTCCACTCAAACCCACACGAAATCGAATTCTTAGCTTCGTCACACACTATAATTGTCCACTCATAGCTTACGCTATAAAAGCATTTAAAATAATTTTAGCAAAGTCATTTTTCATGATTCTGGGTCGGGTTAAGGTCCTTGGTTCGCGGCTTCTTCGCTATCGAAAACCAAAGTAAGATATATATCTTGTTGAGGATTTGGGTGCGCCCAGATTTTTACTTACCTTTGCCATCGGTTGCTTTTGAAGTTTAAGGCTTTCAAAAGGTAGTCATTTTATACCGATCCATAATAATTACATTTCCACTCCCAACGATCTCAAGCTAAGATGTGGATCCTCGTTGTATGGTCTCTGCAATTTATAGTAGTTGGGATTGAAACCAGGTTGTACGGTTAAATGACTAATCACAACGATCGTATGCAAATAGGGCGATATCACTGGGGCATGAAATAACAAGATTTTGTTAGATATGATCGCTTGCATTATCTGATCGATTGGTGAGATGCATCCACCAATACCATGGAAAGGCTCTTCAATGCTCTTACCACAAGTGTCAGAACGCGAAATATAAAAATATAAGCTTATGTTTTGGAGGATGTCTGGGTTTAAGAGCGTTTTACCGGTTACCAAAAGCACATATTATTATAGTTTTGAATTCAATTAAGTATTACTTTTATCCACCACTTTTGTAAGGTTTTTATATATTTTAGCTAAAATGTACACTAGATTTTAGCAACCAGTATTTTATTTAAATATATTTTATGTTGAATGTGAAGAAAATAATATATTAAATTATAGTACAATTTAGAATAATATAATTTAGTTAAAACAATTTATGCAAAGATGATTCTAAATATGATGAACCTCATTTAGCTGACAACATTAATGGGTTAAGGTCACTTTCTTTGAAGTTAGTTTTAATTTATGATATATCTCTTTATATGGTGAGGTGAGGTCAATTCAAATCAAAATTTATTATCACAGATATATAACATGTTTGATCAAATTTCAATTTTTTTTAGTAATGTTACTTAAAGAACATATCACAACAAATATTATTATAAACTATAAATTATAGATATTTTTAAGATGTGCTTTTTTTAATTTAATTTTAGCAATTAAGGTGTGTATATATATATTTTAATTAAGCCCCAAGGGTTAGCTCAGTTGGTCAAAATCAGTACCTCGTCACAAGGAGGTCACAGGGTGCAATCTCCCTGAAGCCCTCGGGGTAAGGCATTGCTAGTGGGCCATGAGACTAGATTCCCTTTGGGGTCGATTAGCCTAGATTTTTCCGTGGACGTAGTGCCACCCATTGACCAGAGTGACAAAGAGAGATAAAGCGAGGGAAAGAGGGAAGGGGGAGGGAAGAAAAGGTAAGGAAAGAGGGAAGGGAGAAGGAAGAAAAAGGAATGAAAGAGCTAGATAGATAGAGGAAGGTGCAGGGGAAGAGGGAAAGGTGTAGTGAGGGAGAGGGGGAGAGAGTGGTGGGGGACGAAGTAGAGAGAGAGAGGGAGCAGGCAGAGGAGGAGGAGGAGGAGGCAAGGGATAGGGGAGGAGGAGGAGGCAAGGGATAGGGGAGGAGGAGGAGGAAAGGGAGAGGAGAGGTGTCGGTGTGTGAGAGAGAGATATAGAGAGGTACAAATAGAGAGATAGATGGAGGGAGAGAGAAAATGAGAGAGGGAGTAATGAAGCGGGGCAAGAGAGTTAAAGAGAGAGATAGAGGGAGAGAGGAAAGAGAGGTAGAGAGAGAAACATGGAGGAATGGGGGGATGAGAGATGGATGGGTTAAGGGGAGAGAGATTAATAGAGTTGGGGTAGAGAGGGAAAGAGGGACAAGGGAGGAGGGTCAATCAAGAAAGGGGAGGATAGGGGAGAGATGGGAATGTGGGGAGTGAGAGAGAGAGATATATAAAGAGGTGGGGGCAAGGGAGATGAAGCGAGGGGGTGGAGAAAGTGGGGGGGGGGAGAGGAGGGACAAAGGGAGAGAGGGCAAGGGGGAGATGGAGAGAGCATGGAGAGAAATAAGGATAGATGGGAAGAAAAACATAATGTGGAAGAAAGAGAGATATGAATAGATCGAAATTGAGACAGTGAGAGAAATTGAGGAGGGAGAATATAGAGAGAGAGGGAGGGAGGGAGAGGGGGAGAGAGAGGTAGGAAAAGTGAGAGAGAGAAAGAGAGAGAGAGAGAGAAAGGGTTAGAAATGCAAAGAGAGGGAGGTGGAATGGGTGGATAGGTAGAGTGGAGAGCGAGGGAAAGAGAGAGAGAGAGAGTGTGTGGGAGAGAGAGCAAAGGGGGAAGGGAGATAAAGGGGTGCGAAAACTGAGGGAAGAGGATGGAGGAGAGGGATAGGGGGAATGAGAGACGGGGGGCAAGGTAGGGGGAATGGGGAGAGTGAGTGGGAGAGATAGAGAGAAGGGGGGGAGATGAGGAGAGAGAGAGAGAGGGTCAAAATGGGAGAGCGGAGGGGGAGAGAGAGAAGGAGAGGGAGGGATGGGTAGAGGTGGCAAGGGAGATGTGTAGATAGTTGGAGGAGGGGAGGTAGCAAGGGAGATGTAGAGAGATAGTTAGAGGGAGGGGGACGACAGAGTGGGGAAGAGATAGAGAGGGATAGAGGGAGGGAGTGATGAAGGGAGTTAGCGGGAGGGAGACTGGAGAAGGGAAGAGTTGGAGAGGGGAAGGTTGAAAACACTTCACTAAATGCTTTTAATAAACACTCAAAAAAAAGCTACAAAATGCTTTTTTAAATGTTATAAAATCCTTAGGGCTTAGGGCTTAGGGTTTAGGTTTTAAAATGTTATAAAATACTTAGGTTTTTGTAGTTTAGGGTTTATGGTATATAATATTTTAGTAAATACTTTTAATAAACACTCGGGTTTATGTTTTAGGGATGATTTTGTAAATACTTTTAAAAAAAGTTTAGAAAAAAGTTCCAAAACGCTTATTAAAATGCTATATAACTCTTAGGGTTTAGGGTTTAGTATTAGGGTTTGGGGTGTAGGGTTTAGGGTTTATAACACTTTAGTAAATGCTATTAATAAGCACTTCAATAAAAGTTACAGAACACTTTTTAAAATGTTATAAAATGCTTCAGTTTTAGGTTTAGGGTTTGTGATTTAGTGGTTAAGGCTTAGGGTTTAGGGTTAATAACACTTTAGAAGATTCTTCTAATAATCACTCAAATAAAAATTACAAAACACTTTTATAAATGTTATAACATTGTTTATGGTATACGGTTTAGGGTTTGGGATTTATACAACTTTAGTTAATGTTTTAAAAAAAACTTGAAAAAAAGTTACAAAATACTTTTTAAAATGTTATAGAATACTTAAGGTTTAGGGGTTATGCATTAAAATGGTAAAAAATAATTAGGGTTTAGGGTTTAGGGCTTGAGATATTGAGAGAAATTGAGCAGGGAGAATATAGAGAGAGAGGGAGGGAGGGAGAGGGGGAGAGAGAGGGAGGAAAAGTGAGAGAGAGAAAGGGAGAGAGAGAGAGAAAGGGTTGGAAATGCAAAGAGAGGGAGGTGGAATGGGTGGATAGATAAAGTGTAGAGGGAGGGAAAGAGAGAGAGAGAGAGAGAGAGAGAGAGAGAGAGAGAGAGTGGGGGAGAGAGAGAAAAGGGGGAAGGGAGAGAAAGGGGTGTGAAGAGCGAGGGAAGAGGATGGAGGGGAGGGATAGGGGGAATGAGAGAGAGGGGGGGCAAGGTATGGAGGAATGGGGAGACTGAGTGGGAGAGAAAGAGAGAGAAGGGGGGAGATGGGGAGAGAGAGAGAGAGGGTCAAAAGGGGAGAGGGGGGGGGAGAGAGAGAAGGAGAGGGAGAAAGGGGGAGAGGTGGCAAGGGAGATGTGTAGATAGTTGTAGGAGGGGAGGTAGCAAGGGATATGTAGAGAGATAGTTAGAGGGAGGGGGACGACATAGGTGGATTAGGGAAGAGATAGAAATGGATAGAGGGAGGGAGTTAGAGGGATGGATACTGGAGAAGGGAAGAGTTGGAGAGGGGAAGGTTGAAAACACTTCACTAAATTCTTTGAATAAACACTCGAAAAAAAGTCACAAAATGCTTTTTAAAATGTTTTAAAATCCTTAGGGCTTAGGGCTTAAGGTTTAGGTTTTAATATGTTATAAAATCCTTAGGGTTTTGTAGTTTAGGGTTTATGGTTTATAATATTCTAGTAAATACTTTTAATAAACACTAAGGTTTAGGTTTTAGGGATGATTTAGTAAATACTTTTAAAAAAAGTTTAGAGAAAGTTCCAAAACGCTTATTAAAATGTTATATAACTCTTAGGGCTTAGGGTTTATGTTTATGATTTATAAAACTTTAGTAAATGCTTTTATGATTAGGGTTTAGGGTTTAGGATTAGGGTTTGGGGTGTAGGGTGTATGGTTTAGGGTTTATAACAGTTTTGTAATGCTATTAATAAGCACTTCAATAAAAGTTACAGAACACTTTTTAAAATGTTATAAAATGCTTCAGTTTTAGGTTTAGGGTTTGTGATTTAGTTGTTAAGGCTTAGGGTTTAGGGTTAAGAACACTTTAGAAAATTCTTCTAATAAGTACTTAAATAAAAATTACAAAACACATTTATAAATGTTATAAAATTGTTTATGGTATACGGTTTAGGGCGCGGGGTTTTGGGCATAGGATTTATGGTTTATAACTCTTTAGTAAATTGTTTTAATAAACACTTAAATAAATGTTACAAACAAATTTTAAAATGTTATAAAATTATTAGGGTTTATGGTTTAGCATTTAGGGTTTATAAAACTTTAGTAAAAAAATTAAAAAACACATAGATAAAAGTTACAAAACACTCCTTAAAATGTTATAAAATACATAGGGTTGAGGGTTCAGGTTTAGAGTTTATAACACTTTACTAAATTATTTTAATAAACACTTACATAAAAGTTACAAAACACTTTTTAAAAGGTTATAAAATGCTTAGTGTTTAGGGTTTATGGTCGGGGGTTTGAGGTTTAGGGTTTATTATTTAGGGTTTAGGTGTTACAGGTTTATTACACTTTAGTAAATTATTTTAATAAACACTTAAATAAAATTTACAAAACGCTTGTTAAATATTATAAAATACTTAGGTTTTAAAACACTTTAGTAAATGATTTAGATAAAAACTTTAAAAAGTCACAAAACACTTTTAAAAATGTTATAAAATGCTCAGGGTTTAGGATTTATGATTTAAAATGATATAAAATACATAGGGTCTAGGGTTTAGGGTTTATAACACTCTGTAAATTCTTTTAATAAACACTTAAAAAAAAGTAGTAGAACACTTGTTAAAATGTTATAAATTACTTAGAGTTTAGGGTTTAGGGCTTGGGGTTTGGGGTTTAGGGTTTAGGGCTTATGGTTTATCACAATTTAGTAAATGTTTTTAATAAACACTTAAATAAAAGTTGCAAAACGATTTTGAAATTGTTATGAAATACTTAGGGTTTAGGGTTTAGGGTCTTGGGTTTAGGGCTTAGGGTGGAGGGTTTAGGGTTTAAGGTTTATAATGCTTTAAACAAAAACTTAAATAAAAGTTACAAAACAAATTTTAAAATGTTATAAAACGCTTAAGGCTTATGGTTTAGTGTAGTGTATAGGGTTTATGGTTTATAACACTTTAGTAAGTGCTTTTAATAAACACTTAAAAAAACGTTACAAAGCACTTGTTATAATGTTATAAAATGTTTATGTTTTAGGGTTTATGGTTTGGTGTTTAGGGTTTAAGGTTTACAGTTTAGGGTTTAGCGTTTATAAAACTTTAGTAAATTCTTTTAATAAACACTTAAAAAAAGTTAGGAAACACCTTTTAAATGTTATAAAATTCACAGGATTCATTGTTAGGATTTAGAGTTACAGCTTTAGTGTTTGGTATTTATAACACATTTGTAAATTATTTTCATAAGAACTTTAAAAAAAGTTACAAAACACTTGTTAAAATGTTATAAAATGCTTAGGGTTTAGGGTTTAGGACTTAAGATGTTATAAAATCCTAATTGTATAGGGTTTACATTTTGGTGTTTAGGGTTTGGGTTTAGGGTTTAGAGTTGATAACACTTTAGTAAATTCTTTTAATAAACAATTAAATAAAAGTTACAAAATGCTTTTTAGAATGTTATAAAATTCTTAAGGTTTATGGTTTAGGGTTTGGGGTTTGGGGTTGAGGATTTAGGGTTTATGATTTAGGGTTTGGGTTTTATGGTTTATGGTTTAGTGTTTATAATGCATTAGTAGGAGCTTTTAATGAGCACTTCAAAAAAAGGTTATGAAATGATTTTTAAAATGTTATAAAATGTTTAGGTTTTATGGTTTAGGATTTATCGTTTAGGGTTTAAGGTTTAGGGTTTAGGGTTTAGGTTTTATAACACTTTATTAAACTATTTAATAAACACTTAAATAATATATACAAGTCACTTTTTAGAACGTTATAAGACGCTTAGGGTTAGGTTCTGGGGTTTCGAGTTTGGTTTTCAGGGTTTAGCATTTAGGGTTTAGGGTATAGGTTTTGTAACACTCTAATAAATTCTTTTAATAAACATTGAAATAAAAGTTACAAAATGCTTAAGGTCACTTTCAAAAGCAATGGGTCTTTTGCGCTATATTTTCGGAGATATGAAGTGAGGAAGTTGGTCCTTTTGCAGAATCCTGAATTACATTCAAAATAAGTCACCTGGGGAAAATCATCACTCTGCCCTCTTCCCTCTCCCTCTCTTTCTCCCACTCTGCCCTCCTCCTTTCTCGTTATTTGCCCCTCCCCAGCACCCTCACCCTCTCCCTCTCCCTCTCTCTCTACCCTGATCTCTCTCTCTCCTCCCCATCTCTCTCTCTAACCCTTCAATCTCTCTCTCACTCTCTCACCCTCCCCATCTCCTTACCCCCAACTTCGTCTCTCATCCCACTTCTCCCCTCTCTTTCCCCCACTCCCTCCCCATCTCTTCTTTCTTCGTCCCCCTCACTCCCTCCCTGTCTCTCACTCTCTCCCTATCACTATGTCTCTCCCCCCCCCTCCTTCTCTCTCTCTCTCTCTACCCCATCACCCTCTCACCCTCTCCTCCTCTCCCTCTCCCCTCCCGTTATCATGCTCACTCTTCATCTCCCTCCCTTTCCTCCTCTTCTCTCTCTCTCACTCTCCCTCCTCACTCTCCCTCCTTCTCCCTCTCCCTCTCTCCCTCTCACTCTCTGTCCCTCTCTACTCGTCTCCCGCTCTCTTTCCCTCACTCTTCCTCTCTCCTTCTCTCTCTCCCACTCCCCCTCTCCCTCTCTATCTCTCTCTTTCTCTCCCTATCTTTGTCTCTCTCTTCCTCTCCCCTTGCCCCTCTCTCGGGCTCTCCCTCTCCTTCTCCCCCTCTCTCGACCCATCTATCTCTCTCTCTTCCCCATATCCCCCTAGTCCCTCACTGTACACTTCCCATTCCCTCCTCACGCCCCACTACCCCCCTTATCTATCTCATTCCCTCCCTCTCTCACCCCCTCTACATCTTCCTCTCTTCTTTCTTCCTCTTCCTTCTTTCCTCTATCTCCCTCTATCCCTTTCCCTCTCACTCCCTTCGTCTCTCTCTCCCTGTCTTCCCCTCTCTCTCCTCCCTCCCTCCTCTGTACCAATATCTCTGCCCCCCCTCCCTCTCCACCTCCTCCTCTCACACCTTCTTCTCCTCTCCCTCCTCCTTCCCCTCTGCCTCCATGTCCCTCTCTCTCTCCCTCTCCCCCTCTCCCAATATCTTCCCCATCCCCATTCTCCTATCCCAATCTCTCTCCCTCTCCCTCTCTTCCTCCCTCACTCTCTCCCTCTCCCCATTGCACTATCCACCTCTCCCCATTACACTATCCCCCTCTCCCCCACTCTCGCTCCATATTCCCCTCTCCCTCTTCCCATCTCTCCCCCCACCTATCTCTCTCTCTTTCACTCTCCCTACCCCTCTACCCCACTCCCTCTTCCTATCCTTCTCTCTCCCCCA
>APFE030494756.1:0-26243 GCA_000404065.3 Pinus taeda | reverse complement strand
ATTGTGGAAAAATTTGGCCCATCTAATTTCATTCTCCAAGACCTTTAGGGAAAGAGAGAGTCTCTTCCTATAAATGAGCTCAACCTAAAAAAAAATCTTGCAATTCATGCTATCTTTTGTAAATATGTAAATAATCATATGTATTAATTGGTTTTCCTTTTATTTATTTTATCATTCTAGTTGACTGCTACTCTTTTGGTCTCGTACTTGGGTATTATGTATTAATATATTCTCAAATCACTTTTATGAAATTCATTTTTAAAAGGAAAATTATTAATAATATGATATCATTTTGCTATTTTTCATAATTTCTTAAATTAGAATCTTTGATGTTAAATTAAGTATTTTGTCCTTATTATTATGTGAACTACTAGAAACTTAGAATCTATAAAAGAACAATTTTGCATCATAACAAGCGATAACTTTAAGTAGCTACTTAAAAAAGACAAAGACTATAAATATGTTTTAGCTTCCTATGACTCTATCTCTCATCTTCATCTCTTAAGGAGTGGATTTTCCTCCCCATCCACTAATTAAATATTTTTAGAGTGTAATTCAAAAATATAAAACTTGAAAGATAGGGGGTATCATCAAGAGCAAACCTACCATGATCATGGGAATTAATGGTAGTGACATTACGAAATCTAGGGTAATGGCTTACAGTAAAAAATTGTAAGATATGGTGTCTCATCATGAGCCAACTCGTTTACTATTGTTAATACTTGTGTATGGCATTACCAATATCTTGTCAATAAGCCAAGACAATGGCTTTCAAGGAAAAGAAAACAAAAAAAAAAGTATGAACTAAATTCCTCTAAAATATTTATTAGTGGATGGGATATTGGTATTTCCTTGGTTAAAAGGTAACCCTGTCGAGGTTGTGGATTCCTACTAGTAGACGTGGCACTACATATGACATCAGAGTCTATATTTATGTTATAACTGAAAATAGGCTTTGTGTTTTCAATATAATTGACATTAATAACTGGTTGTTAGAAATAAATTGGTATTCATGTAAATAGTTGGTGAGGTTTGCAAATGATAAAAAAAATAAAATAAAATTAAAAAAATGTTTTTTAGAGAGACTTTTATAGAAAATATGAACTTTAACATTCTGACCTTTTCATATTTATTCCTTTTTCATTTGAATTTCATTGATTTATTCAAAGATAATTATTTCACCGAGTACGTCACCAATTTTTGTAGTAAACAACAACCCCCCATTTTTCTTTTAAGTCATAATAATAATGGGGCCCTTTATTGTTTCTGAATCATCTTAATTTTTCAAATAAATAAGACAAAAGGGAAATTAAATTTTAAAAAGTCTTGAAATATTTTAAAAATAAAACTAAAGAAACAAATCATTATTCTAAATCAAGATTAATAATCTTGAAATAGACTTATCGGAACTTTTTAATAGAATGTTACAATATTTTCCTCTTCCGAGTTTCATTCCTGGGATTCTGATATAGTATATCAAGTCCTTGTTTATCGAGATTTTGCATATTGTAACTTTTATTTAAAAAGAATTAAAGGAATGATCCCTTTCAAAAGATACTTCTATAAAGGTACTTCTATCTCTAGACCTATTTATCTTGGGAATTATCTATCTCGAAACTCTAATATCGGAACATTTATATCTTGAAACTCACACATCTCAGACTTTTTCATCTCGAATCAATCACATATTGTAAGTTTATTTCAAATTGTCCTCTAATATTTCCCTTTCGATGACTGACATGGAGATCTTCACATGGTTCATCATTTCTTTATTTAAAAGACTTTCGGTTGTAATAATTGAACTCGAATGAATAAAAGTCTCACATTAATTAAACTTTGGTTTTCTCAATTGATTTTTTTTAAATGTTTTACATTGTGTTTCTAGTTACGCCGTTGTGAGCTTTTGTAAAATAATTTTCATATTGATCTTTGTGTTTGTATCTTTCATATGTTCTTGAATCTCAGATACATAGAATAAATGAAGAAAGGGAGTAAAGCCAAGAAAAAGACTCCATGGTAGTAATCCATAGACCCATTTGTTGAAGATGTCGATGACAAAAATCTAAGAGTGGGATTTTTCTCATATACAATATGTAGTAGAGATGATAGGATTTCTTCTTGGGAATAAATTTATCAACATTTCGAAGAAGAAGTGCCCAAGGTTACCATTAGAATAGTCATGGAGGAAGATAAAACTCTTGTCTCACAAGCCACTCCAAGAGATGTAGCCAACTCATTTCTTCACAGAATTGGGGAAAGACCATGGTTATTTCCTTATACAGACATGGACCAATGGGTAGTTGAAAATTTGGATATTTTCGGGATATGCATTCAAACCAAAAGGGGAACAGTGATTGGTTTTCTCGCCAATAAGGATCTCCAAAGCATGTATCACCTACTGAACCCTCAATGTATATATAATAAGGAATATGTAGAGGCCTTTATAAAGGAGCATGGTCACCTATCAGTACCAATCCAGGAATGGAGAAAAGATCCGAACAAGCATAAAGTTGAGGAAACTGGTAAGTGTTCACTCGATTCCCTCGCTTCCCCTTTTTCCCAAGTCATGACCATGTTGAGTCGATTATATGCACTACCTAACATGTCAAAGTTACTAGAGGACTGAGTGCCTTTAATTGATTGTGCTTCTGATGGTTTTATATTTGATTGGCTTATCATTCTTTCTGATAACTTGGACACCAATATTTTAATTTTCTGGCATGCTAGAAGTATTTCTGAAGATAAGTTGCCTCGTTTCTATATGTTTTCTTATGTTATGGATGCCATGTGTTTTTATATGGATTTTCACACCATGGGTTGGAAATGGACCTTTCAGGACCCAAAACCTATTCACATTTATCATGACATCCTATGGGAAACCAAAGACTTTGATCACTTCTACCAAATTTTCCATAGAGTAATAATTCCAATATATGAGGTCATTTTTTTTATCTCGGCCACCCAAGATGTCACAACAAGCTATGAATGATCTTTAAAAGGTTGGAAATTGGTTTGGAGAAGAATTATTCACTTAGATTAGAGTTCAAGGTAGCCTTTCTCACACTCACATTTTGCCTCTTTTTATCCCAGATAAGTTAGTTTGTAGGGAGGTAGCATATCAAACTGTGGGCTATCGTATTACTAAAGAGTTGAAGGATTCAAACAAGAGAGCATGACCTACCTTTCCTATGAGATTCAACATATTTTAATTGGATAACTACCGTCATGCTCAAAAAGAAATCCTAGCTATTTAATCGCTCAAATTTCCCACTATTCCTAACATGTAGTGTGATTTAAGCTTAGTTGTAAAAATAATTACTGCTTCCCAAGGAATTAGATAGTTCATTCACAAGGAAGATAAGTTGGATGACATGCTTGTACAATCTTCCTCCTATGAAACAATGCTACAATGGGTGAATAAACAATTAATAGTGCAAGAAAAAACTAAATTTACTTAGTACAAAACTTCCATGATATCCACTCTTCTATTAGATTTTCTACAACTACCTCTTGAAAAGTTATCCATGTCCACTATTCAGCCTGGTACTTTCTCAGAGTTAGTGATTCCTCCTCAAGGCCAACAAGAATTCATCATAGTTTCTTCTACATCCCAAGAGGAAGAATTGATTTTTAATCCTAAATTAAATGAGGTATGGAATGAGTTTCATGTGACTCTTAATCCAAATACAAAGGGTCAAACCATAGTCACCCAAATTACAACTTCTTCACATCAAGACGACACTCAATATACTCCCAAGGGTATCAAACATGATAAAAATTCAAGAGAAATTATTTATAAATCTTCTATTCATGAGCAAAAAGATATCAAAATTATTTCATCTTTCCCTTCTTCCGAGATCACTCTCAATGTGACAAAAATTCCTCCTTTGGATATCTTTTATAGTCCTCAGCATAAGTTTGTAGTAAAAAAGGGAAGAAATAAGATAAAACTTGATCAAAATCAAGCATTGACACCTAGAAATAGTTCTTCCTTCGAAGTTTTGTGGAAAGCTTCTTCCATTGCACCAATAGAAGAATTAGAAATTTTGACTCAAATAACAGGAGCTTATGCTTCAGCTACAATAGATAAAGAAGTAGACGTCCAAGGAATTTTAAAGGAGAAGGAAGAAAAGGTCACATTAATGGAATAAACAGTCAATTGAGAAAAGAATAAGATTATTAAATAGTGGAATAATGAACTAATAGAGTTACGAAAATGGTTTGATGCATTGCAATTACAACACGATAAGGAGACAAAGAAAAAAGATAATCAGAATGAAGAGACGTAGAGAAAACTAAAATAATTTCATTTCATTCCTCAGTTGATAGAGTTTAAACGAGAATCCAAAGAATTGAATTCTCTGCTTAGGAATCAACAAAATATCTTTTGCAATAAGCTAGTGTTAATTCATGACCAATGTAAAGCAAGCAATTCCCTTATTGATCAATTATCTGAAATGATGAATTATTTTAATGAAGTGAATGAGAAACTACTGATTTCTTTAGTTGGAGAAAGAGTACAAAAGGAATATGAGCAAATATCCCTAAAATTGGTGAGGCTCAAAAGTTAATCCATTTTCAATAATGGGATATTAGAATGAAACAAGTTGAAGCTTGAGTGAATGACGTTCAAGTTATTTCCAATACTATCATTAAATCGGTCAATAATACTTTCTTACAAGAAAATCTAGTTTCTAACTGCTCAGAGGATTCACTTCCAAATGCCAAGACATTATTGAAAAATTGGTTGGAGCATAGTAGAACAATGGTGGAAAGAATTGAGTAGTTATCAATGATTGACCCTTAACATCATTAGCAGTTTCTTGTGAAGTCTCATAGTGAATGGTTGGTACTCAGGTTCTTGTTAAATGTTACTACACAAATTCTCTCACCATTGAAGACTGTTATTTTTAGCAGCCAAATAAGGATTAATCCTAAGTATCCTCCTGAGATCACCATATTGTTGGATGTATATAGGTTGCAGTAACTCACCATTGGCCAATCTTCATCCTAGGCTTAAGACTGTTACAACAATTTCCTAATTAGCCTTTTATTGTTTATTTCTATTGAGAAATTAATGGAGAGATTTGTTTTGATCATACTTGTATTTTGGCTATAAATTTCCCTCTCTGAGAGAGGGGTAGGGATTCTGAATTTTGAGAAGAAGGGACTTAAATTGCACTTTTTTATTTAACTTATTCTTAATATAAAACTGAACCACAAGTAGTTATAGGATGATCATATTCTCAGTCGCTCGGGTACTATTATCCATTGTTTCGACTTCATTTTTTTTTAAGGAAATGTTTATTTATATTGTTCATATATGCATTATAATCAGTGTTTCATGAGATTCACTTTTGACATGTTTGAATGAAATTTAAGTCATACGGTGAATAATGACATACTTATCATATGTGATGTTTTAGTTAAATTAATTTAATTAATTATTTAATTAAATTAACTTCTTTTGATTGAATTAATATTGTAATCCCACAATAATCTATATTATTGTGTTTATTATGACATCCTTCTTAGCACATACGATTTCATCTTACCCGGGTAGTATAATAGTTTAAAATAATTTATAATTAATTCGTTAGAATATATTACTTATGATCACTTATCATCATCATTCACCCCACTTATACAATGTTTCTATTAAACGGTTATTTGTACCATAATTCTAGTTAGAGCCACTATTCCAAATGGAAAAGGTCTAATTAGGGCCCTGACTAGGTGATTTTCCTCCAATGTTGATGAGGTCAAATAATCCCATCAATAGTTCCAAAGCTTGTAACCCTTTAAACCATCTTTATACACAATAAAGATGCACCTTTCAAATTTACTATCCAACCTGGTTCTTTTCCCCTTTGGAGCATGTACATATACATCGCAACCAATATGCTGATATGTGGGAGACAAGGTTTCTTATTAGTCCATACGTCGTGTGAAGTCTTATCCTCCAATGTGAAGAAGTTGATCTATTAACTAGGTAACATGCAATATTTACTGCCTCTACCCATAATTCTTGTCTTAACCCAATACCATTGAGCATGCCCCTTACTTTTTCCATCAGTGCCTTATTCATCCTTTCTACAAATCCAGTTTTTTGAGGTGTGTATGGAGCAATCTTCTACCATGTTACACCACACTTCTTAAAATCATTTATAATTAATTCGTTAGAATATATTACTTCTTTACAATAATTTATAATTAATTCATTAGAATATATTACTTGTGATCACTTACCATCATCATTCATCCCACTTCTACCATGTTTCTATCAAACAGTTATTTGTACCATAATTCTAGTTAGAGCCACTATTCCAAATGGAAAAGGATCTAATTAGGGCCCTAACCAGGTGGTTTTCCTCCAATGTTGATGAGGTCAAATAATCCCATCCATAGTTCCAAAGCTTGTAACCCTTTAAACCATCTTTATACACAATAAAGATGCACCTTTCAAATTTACTATCCAACTTGGTTCTTTTCCCCTTTGGAACTTGTACATATACAGCACAA
Source organism: Pinus taeda (assembly GCA_000404065.3). Classification (NCBI taxonomy): domain Eukaryota; kingdom Viridiplantae; phylum Streptophyta; class Pinopsida; order Pinales; family Pinaceae; genus Pinus; species Pinus taeda. Next base: position 19,721 of record APFE030494756.1, on the reverse strand, counting down.
CCAATACACTGATATGTGGGAGACGAGGTTTCTTATTAATCCATACCTTGTGTGGAGTCTTATCCTCCAATGTTGAAGAAGTTGATCTATTAACTAGGTAACATGCAATATTCACTACCTCTACCCATAATTCTTGTCTTAACCCAATACCATTGAACATGCCCTTTACTTTTACCATCAGTGTCTTATTCATCCTTTCTACAAATCTAGTTTTTTGAGGTGTGGATGGAGCAATATTCTACCATGTTATACCACACTTCTTACAGAACTCTTCGAATTCTTTCCCACATAAATTTCCACTATAATCTGTCCTCAACTCTTTAATCTTCTTCTATGTCTGACTTTCAACCAGAGCCTTAAATTATTTAAACCTATTAAAGATTCATATTTCTTCTTGAGAAAATATATCCATGTATTCATTGCTATGTCATCTATAAATGAGATTTCGTACACAAATTTACCCATTGATGGAATTGACACATGTCCAAACACATCACTATGCACTAGCTATAATATTCCTTCTTTTCTCTTGGCACTAGAGGATAACCTCACTCAATTGTGCTTCCCATATACACAATGTTTGAGGAATCAAAGTACAGAGAGAAATTAGACATATATTATACCATACCATTACCATGTAGTATTTTAAGACCTTCTCTGTAATATGTCCTAGTATTTGGTGTCACAAAATTATATTTTCTCTAGAGACTACGAGATTTTATGCTCCACTTTCAGGAACAATAAAATTGTGTCACACATCAATAATAATATTTCCCAACAACTTGTATAGAGTTTCAATTCGAAATCCCCGCATTAATACCAATGCTCTTCAAACCATATTATAGGTATCTTTCTCAAACACTATTTTTACACTTGTATCATCCATCTTGTTTACATAAATTATATTTCTGACCAATCCTAGAATTTTGTAGGACACCATGGATTGTTCTAATCCTTACACATATCAACTTCAACTATAATTTTTCTCATCCAATGATTATGGTTTTCTTGTCATCACCTAGGAAGACATCACCACCATCATATATCTTGTACTTACAAAACCACTCCCTATGGGGTGTTATATTAAAGGATTCCCCTGAGTCTATCAACCATGCCTCATGATATACATTTGTACTTGAGGAAGCCATGTACACATCCCTACCTCCATTTTATTTGGTTTTTCCCTCTATAGATGGAGCATCATTAGATCCCTTTCTTTTCTCAAGGGTTTTAGATCTACAATATTTCTTGTAGTTCCCTTCTTTTCCGCATTTACAAATGCCTTTATAAATTTTTCTGGATATTTATATCTCCCTCTAGATTTAGGTCTCCCAATTGAGAATTTATTTTTGTTTATGCTCTAGGAGCATCCTCTTACAAATAAGACATATCCATTTTTACCCTCCATGCTTTTCCATCTCATATCCTTTGACAATAAGGATGAGACTTTATCATCAAATTTTAAATTTCTTATGCCACTACCTATGGTGAAAACCACATTATACCATGAGTATGATAGATAAGACAACAAAATGATGCACTTATATTCATTTGAAATCTTAATATCAGTAGATAATAACTGACTTACCATAGAATAGAAGGCATTGAGATGCTTTATCACTGAGTCTCCTTCCTTCATCCTCGGGTTATACAACTTCCTTCATAGAAATAATTTATATACTAGGAACTTAGATTAATACAAATTACCTAATTTCTCCCATAAATCTTACATTGTATCTTATCCTGAGACATTCAGTAAGTGACTGAACCTGAGACACATAATCATATTATTTTCTTTTCCTTATGATCCAAATTGGCCCAGTCCTTTTTTGACATTTCTATTGGTTTAGTACTTGGATCCACATCGATTCAATGATATTTATCCACCAAAAAATCCTCCATCTTGAGCTTCCACAATTCAAAGCTTTGTTTGTTGTATTTCTCAATCTCTATATTTGCATTGTTCACCATACTCTTTCACCACAAGAATTAATCTTGCAGATCTCCCACTGTAACCGAGTCTACCACATGCTTGACCAAAAGCCCCTTAGCCACAAAGGAATCCCCTTGAAGTCAAAACTACTATGATACCAAATATAGGTTTTAACCCTCTACAAATAATACTTGCAAACAAATTCTTAAAACTAATAGAAAATATACAATGGAAATCACATAAAATATACACAAAGATTTTTCTCTCGACCCAAAACCTAGAAAATTAGATTGATTTTATAGTATCACAATATATTATATATATGTCATAACATTCATAAACCCATAGTCCATTAACCTAGTATTAGAATATAAACATAGTTCCTTTTATTGGATCTACAAAACCATGGAAAAACCACCATGCCCCTGAAAATTATGGATGCAAAAAATGCCCATTTTTATTTATTTATTTGTGATGTTTCCCATAAACACGTGTAGTCACCAATTATGTTTCAAGTAGTATCTTTACATATTCAAATACCTTTATAAGCTTAACCTCTCCGTACTAATTGCATTGATGAACCTTCAAGTGGTTTAGGCAACAATTCAATAAAACTTTGTGTTCAAGGTATATGCTAGAAAACTTCTTCCATTCAACACATTAAGCAATTTCATAAAAAAGTGGCAATATTTGGAACACTACAAGTTATATACCATGATCCTGCACCTAAAAAATTGATTATGATATAATCCCAACTTATAAAAGTTTTAGCCCTGTAGAAATATTAAAAATACGGCTTAATACAACTCAAGGCTCATTATCAGTAGGATCTTCACATGTGTATTAGGTTGCAGAGCTGCTCCATTTATTCATGTTTACCATAGAATTTCTAGAACAAAATAAGGCACAACTTGAGTTTCATCACCAAGGTATTTCATGTAGATATCTACGCGTATGTATCAGGTCTATGAACAAAGTGCTAAACAATTATTATAAAAATAAAAGCAAATCTCTACAATATTATAAGTATGCAAAATCGATTACACTACAGCCCCCCATATCCTATGCAAACATGACATAGGTAGATTGGTGACTCTGGATCGAGCCTTTACTCATTTGGACCTTCATTTACAATATTGTTTTCAATTAATTATTCAAATGAAAAAACAACGTACATCTACATTTATTTCGTAGATCACCAGCTTGCACATAGCAATGGATCAAAGGAAAAGATCAAATTGCATTAGACTGCACCAGGTCAGAAGTAACATTATTAATGCAGTAGGTCAAGTGAAAAATCCATAGGTCTACTACTGAGACAAAAGTGATCTATAGATGAATTATTACTCCTTTTTCACATAGATCGAACTTGTTCACACTTCGATCACACTGCATGAACCTAACTCTTGATTCGACCACTTCATATGAACCGGTCCAAAAAAATGTAGATCATGATCTGCATCCTTGAGCAATGCCAATTGTTCATTTGCATTGGTATTTAAAGGCTTTTGGACATTGCCCAAATCAAAGCTGACACAAAATTACCATGGGAATTTACTATTGTAAAGTCTATGGTGAGTAATATGACTCAAAACCAAGAAACCAATGTGAAACCAAGGGAGATTTCCATTAGTGGAGACCATAGCTTTTAGGGTGCCAAATGGGGTAATTTGGTTTTCAATGGCCACCCATATTTGCTTTGTCTTAAAACAAACGGTTTGCATAATTAGTGGATGGTGTACAACATCAACCAACATAGATAATGATTAGTATGCAGAGATGAAAAAATTAGCCAACTTAAATGATCATTCCATAATTAATAGTCCATCTCCAGATCCTCAATTTATAGCCTAGTGTTAGTAACCTAGATGTTGAGAGATATGAGTCCCAAATCCTAGTCTAGATTGCAATGGAACTATCATCAATAACATCTAGTGTCATATATCCAATGTTTGTGCTACAAAGATATTACTTCCATATGTGTGCTTCACGCTCACCACATTACATTTATGGTGGACATCAAGGCCAACAATGCCAATAGTATTTCAATGAAAGAAAGAAACCATGTTTAATTAGTCCTAACAAGCACCAATGAATCACTATGTAGGTGGTTCTTTAACCAAATAAAAATGTTGATGGTTTATTAGCTACAACAAGCAGTAGTGGGTTATCAGTCCTAACAAGCAACCAGTACACACAATTAACTACACACCACATTCTAGCTTAAAAAAAATAGCAAAGACTTTAAATTAAGTGGGAATAGTCCAACAATAAGTAAATACTCTCCGTTAATGATTACTAGCATTGGTTCTTTCCCAAGGATTTCTTTGCAAAACCAAAATCAAACAACATGTTTCTATTTTTCATTGTATTTATGCTTGTTTTGTTGTGCCTTGAGTATGGCTAAGAGACACTCACACCCATCGTCATGTTTGCTTCCTTTGCAAGTTACCCCTTCAATTTATGATAAGGGAACCCATTCCGAAACGACGTTGCCATTGCATTAATGAACAAACTAATTAGGGTGGCCCCTCAGACTAGCCACGAGGTTAAGCATTAGATTTTGAATGATATCGATATGACAGTTTGTGCCATAACCAACCCCCTTAGACTTTGGCCTATGTCCCTTCTCCTCAGATTTTTTTTAATAATCAATTAAGTATTTTATATTAATCTTATAATTTGAAATTAATTATTAATTACAAGCTTAAAATTTAATAAATTATTATTTTTAATTAAAACATTAATCCATCATTAATTTATTTAAAACATCAATATATGCCTATTTTAACTTTGGCATTAATTACAGTGTAGAAACATGATTAATATTAAACAAAGTATTCACAAAACTTGGCACCATGATTGAAATACGAACAAATTTCACCAATAATTATTTTTATTATATGAAAACATAGTTTCTTCTTGCAATCTTGCACTGAGATGCTCAGTTACACCATTTTTTTTATAAAGATCATAATTAATGCATGGGTGTTATAGGATTGGAGTCTCCTTCAAGTTGGTTCCTGTAAAGATTAGTATTATTGGTGTGTCCAACATGTTGGTTCCTACAAATTAGTGGGGGTTGGTGCCTCCAACAAGAGGGCAATTGAAACTAAAATGAGGTTTTTGCCTGTTGTAGGTTGGTGCCTACAGAATATAATGTAAATTTAAGTTTGTTCTTGAATTTACATTAAAATCAAAAGAATATTTGTTTTTTTCTCCCTGTAAGGGTTTCCGTGTACATCCTATGTTCAATTTATATATATTCTAACTCGTGTATGATTATGTTCTTTGATTCTTTAAATTGCTAAAAGGTGCTTGATACTAATTTAGCCCCACCATACCTCTTAGTATCAACTTAGTTCGCAATAAAATGACATCAATTCATTAATTAAATAATTAATTCCCCCATTTTTTCACTTTTACAAATTCCATTGGAAAAGAACATGGGCTTCCCAAACCATGGGTTTGAAAAGACCATTTCAATTTTTGACTCCTTTTTCACGATAAAAATACATTTCCATACACATATATAAGTGCTTTGACATCAATGACAACAAATTATTCAACAATCTCCTCTTTCTCATTGATGGAAATCTTGTAATGAAACATATAATCCACTAAGAATATAAGGATTTTTTCTCCCCCTAGTGCAATACTCCCCTTGTCAGCAACTCTCCCCCTTTGACACCAATGGCAAAGGGATGCTCCACCTAACTACTTGCTTCTCCTTAAGCACTTAGTGATGAGATGGAAAATACTCCCAATCATTATCTGAGATATTCAAATGTCTCTATGGGAAGAGGTTTCGTGAAAATATATGCAATCTCGTATTTCATGGAAATACATCCCAACTTAAAATTTTGTTTTGCTACTTGTTCTATTAAGAAGTAATAATTGATTGGAATATGTTTTTTTTTTCGATTACAAATAAATGTTTTTTAAATACTTATTACACTTTTATTGTCACAAAGTATTGAGATTAGATGATCATATTGCACCTTAATATCTCTCAATGTTTTCTTCATCTAAAGAAATTGTGTGCAACATGATATTGTGGACGTATATTGGCCTCTACTATGCATAGAGAAATCAAAGACAATTTCTTTTTCAAATAAGACACTACAATGTTTCCCGGAAAGAGTGCTTATCCACTTGTACCTTTCCTATACATTTCCTGTCCAATCCACATTTGCATATGTTATTAGATTAAAATATTCACCACTTGAATATCACAAACTAAATTCCAAGGTGCTCTATAAATATTTGAAATTATTTTCACTGCTCGTAGATGAGTTTATTTTGGTGTATCTTGAAACCATGCAACCAATCCTATTACTTGCATAATGTTTGGCCTTATTGTTGTCACATATAGTAGGTTGCCAATCATTGACCTATAAATTTTTTGATTTCCTTTTTGCAATTCATCATCTTTCTTCAATTTATAACCTTTGACCGTGGGTGTGTTGACTGGTGAACAATCTTCCACTCTAAATTTCTTCAAAATCTACTTGATATACTTGGTTTGTGAAATGAATATGCCTTTGTTGGATTGAGAAATTTGTAAACCAAGAAATAATCATCATTCACCGAACATAAGCATCTCAATTTTTCTTTTGTATTTTCATTGAAAATTATTCACACATTTTTTTATACTTCCTCCAAAAATGATATCATGTACACAAACCATGACAATCAATTTACTTTTTCCTTTTGTCTTGATGCAGAAATCATTGTTAGTAATTCGTCTTTTGAATCCTTGTTGTTGTATATTTTTGTCAAGACTTGAATACTAGACTTTGGGAGCTTGCTTTAGCCCATAAAGTCATTTCTTCAATTTTTGAACATCGTGCTTCTTTTCTAATAATAAGATCCCTTTTGGTTGTTCAATATACACTTCTTAATCTATATTTCCATTGAGAAAGGCTAGATTGACATATATTTGATAGAATTTGAAGTTATTGAAACACATAAATGCCAAAAACATTATGATAGCCTCTAGTATTACAACCAAGATAAATATTTCTTCAAAGTAAATACCTTCAACTAGAGCATAGCCTTTGCAAATTAGCCTTGCTTTACCTTCAACCAGAGCATAGCCTTTGCAAATTAACCTTGATTTATTTCTTATTACTTGACCATGTTCATTCAACTTGTTTTTGAAAGCCTAGTTGGTGCCAATCACATTTTTACCTTTTGGTCTTGGAACAAGTTCCCATGTGTCATTCTTCTCAATTTGATTTAGTTTTTATTCGATAGCATCAATCCAATGATTGTCTTTGCTATCTTCTATGAAATTATTAACTCAATTGTAGATAGGAAGGAGAAATGTGCATGTTCTAATCCACATGTTAATCTTCATCTAGTCTACACTCCCATATATTTATCACCAATAATTATATTTTCTAAATGATTCTTTGAGATGAATCTAGATAGTGTCTTTGTACCTTGATGTTCTGATTCTTCTTATTCTTCTTCTTCCTTGTAGTTCATCTCATTTGGATGTTCATTTGTTTGTCACTTCTCCTTTTGAGACCTTACCTCCTCCACTTTAACATTTGTACTCTCTACAATAGATGGCAATATATTTGTATGTGTAGCACCAACCTGAATACAACTTCTTCAAAAATTATTTGCTCACCAGGACACCATATTTTCTCCTTTCTTATTTATATCTTCTCATTGATGTTCCAAGTGAAATTTATGGTAACTTTCCTAAAACTTATTAATTTTTGGCCTCTTTCTTAGAGTAGAGCTGTATAGCATGCCATGTGTCTAGTTCCTTATATCTAATTATGAGATTGTTTACCTAAGTCACTTATATATGTCTCATCAAATCTCTAAAAAAATCATAGTCATAAATATCCTAGAAAAATAATTATAACAAAAATTTCAAGATCACTCTTTTGAAATTGATTTCAAGACCATTCACAAACCCTAGCTTTCACAAGGTATATCTCTACAACTATAATGAGCGAAAATATGAAATTTCACCAAATGTACCTTCACTTATTTTCTCAATATTCTCAAAATTTCATAGTATGTTCTTTATGGAAAGCATATTACAAGAAAAGTTCCAAGTTCACTTATTTAAAATTGAATTCAGTAACATTCACAATCCCTAACTTCCATAAGGTATATCTTTGATATTATAGTGAACTATAAAATAAATTGTTTACGTGATATACCTTTCCCTAACTTCCATAAGGTATATCTTTGATATTATAGTGAACTATAAAATAAATTGTTTACGTGATATACCTTGACCTACTTTCCCAATATGCTCAAAATTTTATAGTATGATTCTTTGCAAAAAATAAATTACAATAAAAGTTCCAAGTTTTCTCATTTAAAACTGATTTCAAGATCATTCACAAACCTTAATGCCCATAGGTTATATCTTCAAATATATAGCAATGTAAATTTATAATTTTTACTAGATATATCGTGTGATGTGATCTCTCTCTTCTCCAAATTTCATGGTTGAAAACATTCCAAAAATTTAATTATAGTACAAACCTTAAGATTACTTGTTTGAAATGAATTTCAAGACCAATCAAAAACCCTAATTCCATAGCACATATCCTTGAAAGTATAGAGAATCAAAGCCTAAAATGTTAACCAAATGTTCCCCTTGATCTCATCTCAATATTCTCAAAATTTCACTGTTTGAAGCATCCGAGAAGAAAAACTATAGTGGAAATGCCAAGTCAACATGTTCACTCCACAACTTACATTTTTTCTCACACACACTTTCCTTCAAATGCTTTCTCTTTTTATACATTATCATAACCCTTCATGAAAAGGTATGCTAATTCAAAAGATGACGTCAATTCATTAATTAAATAAGTAATTTTTGTTTTTATTTAATTTTTTCAAATACCATGAAAAATATAATGGGCTTCCTAAAGTATGGGTTTGAAACCACTATTTCACTTTTTGACATCTATTTTCTCATGAACACCCCCTTTTTAATATACTTGGATTCTTGTGTGTGCTTGTGTGTGTGTGATGTGACAAATAACAAATTTAAACCATAGTTCGGTTGCTACAAAGGCATGAAAGTACAATTCTTTGCATTCAAAAAAAATATACTTGAATAAATTACTTCGATTTGCACCATAATATGTGGATCTTGTAAGACAAACAAGTTGTTGAGAATTCAAGAGGGAAATGAATATGTTAATTCTCTTAACTTGATAACTGTTTGTGTTTACCTTTTACTTATTAGCTTTTTTCTTTATTATCTCAATGTGTAATACATCAAACAGCTACCAAAATAGTAAGAACAATGAAATAATATATAGGTTACAAGCTAGGGCAAAAACCCCTCCTCTTGAGGGGAAAACCAATAAATCTCTTCTTTATATTTCAAATATTTTAATTGATGAATACCATGACCTAGACTCAGACAAATACCCTCCAATATCAAGTCTACCACAACCTCCCATTTGATTCGAAATTCTGCTCCCCAACAACTGCTGCCACTGTTGTTGCTTCTCTATTCAATCTCCCTCTAATAGCCTTCGCCTTGAATTATCTTTCCTTGAATTTAGTCAAAGGGATAGTGATATTCCCTAAAATACCTTCGTTTTCCTTTCCTTCTCTTCTTCTTCCAAAATCGAACCCCAACAGATCCAGCGCAGAAACCCTAACTTTGATCTTCCTAGAAGAATAGATAAGGCCCAGAAACACTTCAACTTCTTCGACTTATTCTTCTTCACACTTCCTTATTCTACTTCTTCACATAAGAGATGATAGATTGAGTGTTCCAAATGGAGGATGAGTTCCTCTTATATATAGGCTTCTTCAAGGGCGGATGTGGCTCTTCATGTAGGCCAACTTGACAGCGCATTGGGCTGACTTGATCTTGGAGGTATTTTGACACTTTTAAGACCAAATAATTTTTTCTTTACAATTTACAATGTGCCCTAAGGGTCTTCAATATATGACAATAAATATTATATCTAGGACAAACCCTAGAAGCACTCAATGGGTGCTTGACCTATAAAATAAAAGAACTTGAGCATGAAATGTATGCTTCAATAATAATAATAATTTCTTTTCCATTTTATATTTACAATAATACATTTCATACTTATGAACACCGAATCTAGTTACAAATTTTTCAACACAAGTTGTGTCTACAAAGTGACTTAGTCACATGCTACAAAAGATAAGTAGATGATAAAAACTAAACTCATTGACATAAAAACATGTTTGTTGTAATACCTCATGCTAGTGTATGGTGGATAGAGTGGGTGAATTTCCAAAAGGTGTAATGAAAGGATGATATAGGATCTTATATGTTGTTGTGAACAAAATAAATCTATTGTTGGTTGCATAGATGTTTCTAATACGTTAGATTAGTGCCCAAAAAAAAGGAAATCATAGAATAACTACTTTTTTTCACATTAATCATATTTAAATTGACACATGATACCTAACTATGAAGTGATATGTTGGCCCGAAGTGAAGACGGATAATCAATGTCTTCTATCACTAATTATAGAAACACATGCCAAGTTATTTATGATTCATAGGAAAAGCTAAAAGGACCGACACAAAATTTTCACAATTGTCAAATGGAAAACCATAGCTAAACTTAAGGATATCGTAGGTTGAGGGCTTAAGAATATTTATCACTTTATTAAATTAGTGGCTAATGATAATCTATGGAGATTCATTTCTAGGGATGGGTTTCAAAACAAATTCATTATTTAGAAATATATTGATCCCTCTACCATTGAAATTATAGTAGCGTCCCATCCAAAAATATCCAAAATGTGTCTATTGTTTGGAGGATCCTTGTATTATCTTTTCCTATTTTAGGAAATTGGCTTGTTTAGATATTTGGGAATGAGAGAAGGTAATAATAATGATTTACCTTGGGTGGGGAGTGGAAATGTTTATAAATTATAATTATGTTCTCTCTCTTTGAGGTATGTACTTCTTTAATCTAGTTTGGGTAGTATCTCTAGGAATCCCAACAATCTAGCAAAAGGAATGGAAGAAGACATCCCATAATAATTGATCCTTAGTAGTGGGAGGATTACAAAACAATGAATTTGTGTCATGTTTGTCTCAAGGAGGTAGAGTATGAGCTAGTGTTTACAAAAAATCTAACCTTACCTTTCTATACCTCTAAACTAGGGTGTTAAGTATGTTTTTCAATGATAGCTTGAAGAAACAAATGGTGGTGGAAACCACTTTGGAATTTAAAATCCCTTATAAAGGAAATGATTTTAATATGGTTAGTTATAAGGAATAAATCCCTTACTTGGTAGTTATTGAAAAAATGAATCAACAGGTCCAAGTTGATGCACTTTTTGAAAGGAATAAGAGAAAATCAGTTGTCACTCTAATTATATATTGTCCTTATTCATTCAACATATGGGCTTACATGGAAATACTAAAAATGGTAAGAGATTATTAGTAGGGGGAATAAATTGAAAATTTATTTAAACTATGGGATTAGAAGAAAAAAACATGTAGAATTTATATTTTTATAGTATCATGGGGCAATTGGCTTGCCTCAAACAATGTTATATTTCGAAAGGAGATCTATTCCTCCTTTTTAACATGTAGCTAAAAGTGGATCTATATTTTCTAATTTCAAATCCATTAAAAGGTCATTCTATAGAGGAAATTACCTCACGATCCCATGGAAAAACTTGGGGCTTGGGGAAAATTTGATTGAGCTAATCAATGCACTCCACCTAGGTGTACAGCAAGTGTGTAACATCCTCCTCCCACACTTACCTAAGATTATCGATCCACCGGGGTAAATATGTGATAAAGTATTACTATGAAATGACTCAAAAACCTAGGTATATTTAAGGAAATGGAATCGACAAACTGAAACCAAACTAACCTTCCTCAAGAGCTACAGGACCCCAAGGAGCTAACCAACCACTCCAGGTGCCCAACCCCTAAGATAACTTCCTTTTTCACTAACTTGGACTCTCAATTGCTCCCATGACAAGGCAAGCCAGTGGATGAGACCCTTCAGTCACTCCCATAATCCTGCATCCCAACGAATGTAGACTAATTTACTTAGTTATGTGCCAACAACGTCAAGATATGAGTCACCTTTTCAGGGCTAGGACCCAGGCCTCTGCCCATAACTTAAAATGAAACTCTCAGAAATGATAGATAACAAATATAAAAGGCCTCTAATGCAAAATTGGAACAGGGACTTAACTTGACCCATCTGAACCATAACATACATTTCGTCAAATACATCATGAACATGTAATGTACAAGTCATAAATACACATATGAACATAATGATCTCATATTTATTCGAGAATAAACTAGAAGGAATAATTCCTTCTCATAGTAGCTGCAAAAACATCTATTGGGTCATGCATTCATTGACAATTTATTTACTCACCAAAACATAATGAGAGCTATAACTCAAGTCTATCATAAACCATGCTTGAAACTAGCATAAAACTAGCATAATAACAATGATAAAAAAAACCATCGATGCCACATAATAAGAAGTATAAATACCCATGAATTACAATAGGAAAGGAGCTCACATTAACATATGTAAAACCAACTAATCTAGGGGCTTCCAAGCACCACTCGACCATAGATTGGGCTGAACCAAATCTCTCTTTCAGCCGATCACCCCCGTGCCATATTCCAAGCATGACTGTGGGATCTCATGGAAATAACTAATCAAAGCCAAGCTAGGGCTTCCAAAGGCCAAACCACCTCAACCCTCAACCATTTATTCCACCTCATGGTCAGACATCAATAACCATCAGCAGATTGGTCCCTACCTAAGATTTCCAAGGCTCTAGAGTGTTTGTTCCAACCAGGCTCTAGAACTAGTAACTCAACCCACAGTTGCCACAGAGCTCCAGAGAATTTTCCCAACTAAGGCTCCAGGACTAGTAACTCAACCCACCAAGGGCTCCAAGGCATTTTTCCAACCAAGGATTTCACAACTAGTAACTTAACCCAAGTTTCTCCATGGCTTCAAGATCGTTTTTCCAACAAAGGCTCTAAGAACTAATAAATCAACCCACAACTATAAGGAACATGAGCACCGACCGAAAAACAAAAGGGAAAACCCACAACACCATGGCTATCCAAGAAAATGGTAACGCTTAGGAAAAACCACTATCAATCCAATCAATCCTCTATGCCAATGATAGATCATAACCAAACCACCACATGCATGCCAAAACTAGCAAGGAAAACATACATGAAACTCAGTACCTGCAAAGAAAATCCATTGTAGCTCTTGATCCCAATGTCCTCTTACTCTTTCATGCTTTTCCTTGGCCCTCTTTCTCAAAATCCAAAGTATGCCACAATCCTCCAAGAGTGCTCCAGGAAAACTATAAGTGTGCAAGAGTACGAGAGAGAGAATAGAAGAGAGCTCAAGGCTAAAACTAAAAAAAGGTTGTGAGTTGATCCTCAGTAGCCTTTTAATCATTGACACCTCTATTTTATTCATGTTTCTTTATTTTTCCTTCAATTTTACTCACATGCAATTATGTGACCTTTCACCTTCTTTTTCTCCTATTTTTCCATTATTTTCATAAATAAAATGCCAATTAATGCTCTTTACTTTTTCCATTTCCTTTGCCAATTTCCATATCCATTTATTAATCACAATTGATCCCCGTCACTATTTTTTTCCCAATATTCATCTTGGAATACGTGCCCCATGAACTTAATCTTATTTTTCCTTTATTAACTTTATTACATGGAATTTTAGCTAGCATTGTTACAAAGTGGCATCATCTTTATACATGACTCTTTTGTATTTAGGTTTAAGGTATGGTTGGAGGGTGCTTGAAAAATTATGTTGAGCTTCTAAAAATGATTTTTCTCATCATCTTCTAAGAAATGGGTGTCTAAGTTATAGGCTTTTGTTGAGTCATAGGGGGTCATAAAGTGGATCCAATGTTGATCATGTTGGCATGGATGCCACTATTTTATTCTTTGATTAAGAAATGACTAGAAAACATATTCTCACAAGCTCTTATATGCTAATAGTTTTGCAAAACGATGATAATCTTATTGGGTGAAAACATGACAAAGTATTGGTTGAAATTTTTTCTTGAGTAAGAGTTTTCTTCAAATTAAACAATTTTTTTTGCTAAAACGTTTAGAAATTTATTGCTTCAATAGGGGTAGAAACTTGAAAATTTTGAATATTATATACCAAACTTACTACCAATGGATTCATCTTCGAATCTAGTTTTTGATCATATAAAAATTGTAACTTTCCATTAAGAATTTCTACTTATTAATAATTTTGTTCTAAAATTTATCCATTAAAGATTATAGTATTCTTAAAATCGCCTAAAATGAAAATTCAATGTCATCTAAATCACAATTTGGTAACAAAATAATATAGTGCACTTCCCCATACTCCCCTCTTCTAATGGGTATTTTTATTGTTCTTAGTGAATGATCACAATTAAAAGTTTTATGCTCATAGAAATATGTTAACATGACACCATTTTTTCATTTTATTATATTTCAATAAATAATTAAAAAGAGTGATTAAATATGAAAATCACAAATTATAGTCTTGGCGCTATTGTAATTTGTGTAGATGGTGAGCATATACTTTTTCCTCCTAAAATGAATAACTATCTCTAAAATACTAGACATTGACATATGCTACTCATCATCCTTACTTAATATTTTAAAGTAACATAAACAATAAATATAAAATTTATCCTAGTATATTTAATAAATAATTTAAAGCACAAATATGGGTAAGATTCTAAGACAATTCTTAGCAAATATTATCTTTACATTGAATTGGAATAAGAAGAAGAACATAACTTTGTAGTTTCCTTCATAAAACAAGTAAAAGTGTTACCATTTTCATGTTTTTACCCTATAGTTGGTATAAAGGGTAGTAAAGAGGTCCCTTTTGGACAAATCTTCAAATCTATTGATCGAGATTCCATGTAGAGATTTTTCCAAAATTGTATATGCAAATGTTAAGTGTGTTTTATTTTGAAATAACACAAAATATACTCTCTTTTTTTCCCCAAGAAAAAAAAATAAACTCATGTCCTTAATATATGTGTGAGGCACCCACATACATGTGACTATGATTACTAGATCAAAATTAGGAGAGCATGTATCATGCCACCTTGTTGTAGGGGTATCATCTTGTTAAAGTTATGCATGCCAAATAGTTAAATGGTTACATATGCTTTGCAATTATATTTACCAAATATTTTTCAATTGTAATTATATACAAATCAAGGAAAATATAAAAAATATTTTATAATTAACCCCATTTAGGAAATTAGCATCGACAATAGCACATAACATATATGTTGATAATGAGAGCATCAATGATAAATAGTTAAAATGAAGCTAGAACAAATTCTAGGTAGATATCATGACCTACCTAGACTCAATGGCATGGCTTAGAGGTCTTACATTAGTTGTGTGACATCATTTGTAGATGGATCTCTATAATATGCTATGAAACATATGCTATAATAAAGTATATCATGTGTTTGTGTGAATATTGTAGTACTGGTCACATGAATCTTGTGTCCAAGCTAAGGTGGTTGTGGGGGGGTGGAGAGGAGTTATGTGTACACCTAGGAAGGGTAAAACTCTTCAATGGGTTACATCCTATCTTTTCTTGATCCCAAAAATCCTAAGATCAGCCCCCTAAAATCCACAATTGTTAAAATAGTTAACATGTCAACTCAAAATTAACTCGATCCATAATTTACCTACAAATACAATTGAACCTCCATATTTTGCAAGATATATTTGAAGTACCACAAACCACCTAACCATCCAAAGTTTTTAAATTATTGGAATGAACAAAAATCTATGCAAATATGTTTCTTTCAAGAATTAGGTGGTTGGTTGGTTCTAGGGGAAATAAGCAATGGGATAATCATCTCTTTGCTTATATGTAGATCATTTTCAAATTTTCCTTACTCATTTTAATTGATTTTATTCTGTCATGTAACCCTATATTAAGATATGCCAAATAATTAGCCATATATATTGAATAAAATAGCTAAAAAAACATGAAATAACTCTCTATTATTTTTAATACCATCAATTATGTCATTAATTTTATTTAAACAATAATTAATTTTCATATATAAATCTCATGGAAATTATATTTACATTAAAATCAAATTTTTACTATCTAACAAAGTACTTATTTAAACATTAACAAAAATATTTTTATAAATCATTTAAATTTATATAATTAAATAAATATAAATATAATATAACACCTACCTACAATAATAATTTATATTTATTTTTTTCTCGCACATATATTAATATTTTTTTCTAACTAACTCAAAAAGATACCAAACAATTATAACTCACCAAAAACATAATGATTTCAATTTTTTATATAAATAATTAATCATGTAATAAATAGTTACTTATGTAATATACAGCTTGAGTGGGCCTAATGGTTAAGAGCATGTGTTTCCTCCTAAGAGGTCACATGTTCAAAACTAGAGGGGGGTAGAGTATGTATGCCTTCGTAGACTTAGCAGTCAAATCACTGCGCAGAAATGGGTCCCTTGTCCCACAAACAAGAGGGTCTCATAGAGATGGGTCCCTTGTCGCACAAACAAGGGGGTCTCATACACCAATTTGGTGTCTGGCTTGGTCGTGACCTTAAAAATAGATATTATTATTATTATTATTATTATAATAAAAATCCTTATCCATCAACGTTATTATTATTATTATATAAATAACGCAAAACCTAACGCAATGTATGGTGATTTCCCCACCAAACAAATTTCTTTTATATTAGAAAATGATCGATTTTCATCAATTACCATGCAAATTAATGTGATTGTTTGGAAACCATAAAAAATTAAATCCATTGTAGTTTACCTTTAAAATTTTCGTTCCTTTGGGTTAAGTGGCATTTACGAGTTCTTGTAATATATAATAATAAGAAAGTAGGTGTATCATTTTAAAAAACAAATTTTCTTTTTTTAATTTTGAATTGATTATTGGTAAGATTTTAACTTTTAATGATCCTAATTTGATCGTCAAAATAGAAACCAAAAAGGACATAAATTCTAGTCCAAAAATTTATACTATCTAGCCAAGTAGCCAAAACCAAATGATAACTAGAAAATTAGGAAAATAAATTGTAGTAGTAGATGATCATGGGACTAACATGCTTTTGAGGGCTCCACCTTAATTGATACCGTACCATGCTATTAAGAGTTTTTTGGGTTTCGTGGGAGGCCCAGAAAATCTTTAATCCCCTGCATGTAATGATCTAAATTCTTCATGCTAATCTTCAATTCTCTGCATGCAATGATCTAAGTTTTTTTCATGTGGAACTTGAACTCATCAAGCATAATTCTTTCTTTAGCCTAACAATAATCTTCTTAATAAGGTATTAAGATGCCAACATAGATTAATTATGTGCATATATTGGTTCTACCTATCCCTAGTATGGCTTGTGTCACGTATCCAAGCAGCCACCCCTGCAACAATATCAGTATTCGATAATTAACCTCTTTTGTGGATTATATGTCATTAAGTGCAACTCAAATGACTTACAGATTCTGATCATAGTATTGTCGGGAAGAGGATTTTGCATGAAAGTGAACTTGTCCCTTTCCTCTTGCTTCATAATACTTGCCCCCACATCAACAATGAGATTTTGAAGGGCATCTTTGTGATCTTAAATACATCTTTTATTTATAAAATTAATTAAAATAAAAAATAATATATATATTAAAATGGAAGATATTAATAGAATATTAAAATTAAAGTTGTTAAAAAATATATTGATATATATGTTTTATTTTTTAAGTGAAATATGATAATGAAAATATGAGATTTTATATTTTTCAAAGTTGAATTATTTAAAAATCATATAAATATTGTGAATTTTGATATATAGTAAAAAAATATAATTCGTAGAAAACTATTTTGTATTTTTAATGACATTTAATATATTAAATCAACATTAAATTAAAATCTTGACTATGTAAAATTATGTAAAAATTAAGTGATTTTTTTTGTAACACCTACAATGTATATATTTTTTAACAAAATTATATTAGCATGATCTATTTGACTTTTCTTCCTGACACCTAACTAGTGTTCAATGTATACATTTTTAAACAAAACTATAAAAACATGATCTACATAAAATGTAATTGTGTGCATGCTTATTCTTCTTTTTCAATTTAACCAATTAATATTTAAATTCCATATCATACACCTTTATGTTCCCAATGAATTTCCCACATATTTAAGTAAAATGAAAATTAGAGATAGTGAGGATCTAAAGAGAATTAGAAATATCCAAGATCCAAAGAGAGTGTAAATATTTTTTTATCATTTTTATTTCTATAAATTTTATGTTATTAATTTTTTTAAAATACTTTTAGAATTGTGAAAAGAAAATTTAAATATATATTTTAGAAGAAAATAAATAAAGAATATAATATGAAATCAAAAAATATGAAAGTCATAAGACATTAGATAAATCAACATAGATTCATCTTAATTCTAGATCTTCAAAAGTGCAGAGGATAAATGAGATATCTCAAGGTGCAAAACCACTTTTTTGAGTGCAAAACTTGAGGAAAGGTTTCGCACCACGAGAGATTTGATCCCTCTTATGCTTGAAAGTTTTATAAATAAAATGGATCTAGACCACTTAGTTATATATATATATATATATATATATATATATATATATATATATATATATATTATATATTATATATATATATACTATATATATATATATAATCACTTCTTCTTCTTTTTCTTGAGTCAAAAATGTTTACATATCATAACATAACATAATAAAGTGTTACAACATATTTTCCATATTGGTCTAGAGAGCACCTCATGGTGCAAGAATTCAATGATGAATCCATAAACATCATATCCACCACTTGAAATGATAGAGATGAAGGGGTTTCCTCCTTAGCAAGTTACATTTGTAGAATATTTTATAGAAGGGGGTCAATATTTAAAGTCTACAAAACCTTAATTAAGTTATGTTGATGATGATGATTAATGTCCACTAATACATATATGGTCTACTGGACCTTAAGAAGCTAAGAGATTAATCAAAATTCTTTAATATTTTACTTCTATGCTTAAAAATTGATGAGGGAAGTGTTCCAAGATCACCATAATTTTTCTAACTTAAAGGATCAAGAAGGTTGGTAGTGCAAGAAAAATATTTTGAAAAGTAGAATGAGCATAAGTATAAGGTGGACAATCTAAGAGAAATGGATTTTCATCATCCACCCTCTTAGTATAGTAGAGGTAATAAACTCTTTCATCCCATGGTGTTATGGGAATTGGTCAATGCGTATGCTCAATATGAAATTCATGAGAATTAGTTAGTATATTAGCAATGTTCATTTTCTTCTTAACACTGGTCAAGACCATAGAAAATTATAGGGGCGAATGTTCGCCCTTTGGCGAAATTAAGGGGTTTTAAATTTTTAGTGGGCGAATATTTTGTATCATAGTACATTTTTACAAATCACCTCAAATAGCCCACCTTATTTTAAGGGAGAGGGTAAAAAAGGTAAATTTAGCCCTTGAAATTAGGGGTTACAACCTTCCATTCGCCCATTTTCAAGAATAGGTTTTATTTAAGTGAATCCATTCGCCCATTTTCAAGAATAGGTTTTATTTAAGTGAATTTCCAAATACCATACTTATAAAACAGGTATGGTGAATTAATAAAAATATAAATAAATGAAAAGTATGGTAAATAAATAAAACATTTTTTATATTTACTCCA
>APFE030494747.1:0-10410 GCA_000404065.3 Pinus taeda | reverse complement strand
ATTAGAGCAGTCCAAACCAATTCAAATTGATTTGACACAGTCACCACAAGAAAGTGTTAAGAAAACCAAGGCCTCAAAAAGGCTTAAATTTGATGAGCCAGCCCAGGAATTTATTTTTAAACCTAGAAGACCTATGACAAGAAAATTCCAGCAAGTACAGGAAGCACTGCCTAGAACAGAGGAAACAGGGAAAGGGACACGACCTCGACAAAAGAGAAGCACAAATAAAGCAGCCATCACATCTGAAGAAGATTATATAGCAGCCATGAAGAGCCAAATAGAAGCAGCTGAAGATGAGATTAATCAACTGCAGAAAGCTACTAGAGACCTGAAGGCACAACTAGGCAAGTTGCCTGATAAATGAATTTTCTTTTCAAGAAAGGTTATTTTCCAAATTTTTGTCAATTTTACTTAGGTTTATGGTTTTGAAGACATGTAAATCCCTGTTACACATATGAAAAATCAAAGGGAGTTTTGGAAATCAGAATTTTGGGTGATAACATTCTCGGGTCAAAATCAAGCTGTTTTGAATAAAACAGCAGTTTCGTAGCGCGCTACGAAACTGCTGTAGGTGATGATTTTAACGCAGACAAACAGTTTGATATTATGAGCGGGAGTTTTTGAAAAAGAGACACCTGTCCATCATTACAGCCTACAGCATATCTAAAACGTGGCAATGTTCCATACCTTGGGTTATTAAAGGCTCAAAAAAGTGTTGTTATATATTTGAGCAAACTGTGGAAAACAGAAGCCGAGAAGCAGGGGACATCTCCTAATAGTACAGGGCAGATAAGGATTCAACGTTAAAGGTCAATATAGAATATTAAATATCCATCTTATCCAATTTGAAAGAAGACTAGGTGTCAAAGAACGAGGAGTAGCCACTATGGCATGGAAAGAGAGTTAGAGTCCTAGTTAATTTAGAACTTTTTTAAAGTTCCAGTCAGCACTTTATTTGTATTATATAGTCAGTTAAATAGCTGATAGGTGTCATTAGAGATAAGGATCGAGTTATTAAATTCCCCTCATGCTGGAGGAGGAAGCTAGAATTAGTTAGAATAAGGATTCTATATATAGCTGAAACAACAATGTAATGAGGGTTGGAAATTTGATAACAGAAGTACTGTTTTAGCTTATGTAAAGACCATTTTCAGTAATATAAATCATCTGCTTTTCTTCTCAGGATTCATGAAGGATTTGTCAAGTTTAGAATGTGCGTTTGGTTCTTTCCTTAATGTCTTTTTACAGTTGCATGGATGCATAATCACTCAGAATTCACTGATTGTGCTCTGACTTCCTGTATGCATGTATGAATTGTGGTTTTATGTAAGT
Organism: Pinus taeda; assembly: GCA_000404065.3. Classification (NCBI taxonomy): domain Eukaryota; kingdom Viridiplantae; phylum Streptophyta; class Pinopsida; order Pinales; family Pinaceae; genus Pinus; species Pinus taeda. The sequence goes on along the minus strand of APFE030494747.1, from coordinate 9,078 downwards.
TATATTCTGAACATCTAAATGCTAAGTGCCCTGACTTCTATGTAAAGGCAGTGTCATAGTTTACTGAAGTATGATTGACTGCATAGGCCCAATGGAAACTTGTGTAATGTTTATCCAGCCTTTATATTTGTCCATGTTGTTACACCATAAGAGTTAGCCATCTAATCATTAATCAAAATCAATAACCCTTTTGAGAGAGCCCTCTCAGGCTAAGGAGGCTAAGCCTTAGTCAAAAGCTTGGTTTGAAATAGTTACTTAGAGTCAACCTGACCAGCAGCCTATCAGGCTTGATTTTGAGATAACAACTTCCTCAAAGTTGATGAAGTAACCAATACTATTAGAGGACTTGGTGAAGAAATCAAAGAAGAGATGATTGTTCAAAAAATATTAAGATCTTTGCCCATGATATTTAATGCCAAAGTCTTAGCTATTGAAGAAATGGCTAATTTAAAGGATCTCAAGATGGACCAGCTGCATGGTACTCTCATAGCCTATGAGATGAAAGTAGGAAGAGAAAAGTATGAACCTAAGGAAGCACCATTCAAAGTATCCAAGAATTCGAAGGAGCACAAAGATTATCAAGATTGCTCCATTTGTGAATTTGATCAGGAGTTGGCTCAATTAGCTAGGAAACTAAAGCATGGATCAAGAAAATATAAAGGGAATTTTCCCTTTAAATGTTTTGACTTTGGAATATTTGGAATTTTTTTGTCCAAATTCCCTTATAAAGAAAAGGATGAAAAGGAAGATGATCATAAATTTGGAAGCAATCTTAGAAAAATCATAAGAAAAATAGGTTCTACTCCAAAGAGGATAGCTCAGCACTAGAGTCATATAGTGAAAACTCTTCGAATGATATTTCAGATAAGTATTTACTTATGGCTTTGGAAGCAGACTCCAAGAAACTCTGAAGAGGAAGAATAAGAAGAAGGAGTAGCTGACCTTGAAGGGGAACTCATAAATGCCCTTGATGAGTTAAAGAAAGCAAGGAAGAATAATAAGTTGAAGGAACAACTACAATGTGTTGAAGAAGGTATGTATCACTCTGATAATGAGGAGTTTACTTATCAAAAAGAAAAACTTGAAGAAGTTATCAAGAGAAAAGATAGTTTAGTCCTTCTAGTAGAAGAAAAACAAGGAACATGTGAGAAACTAGAAGAAGAGAACAAGAAATTAAAACAGGAGCTACTCAAGTTAAGGAAGGAAATAATCTCAAAGACAAGCAAAGATGATATTCTATCTTTAAAAGTTAAACTAGAAGAAGCTAAACAAAAGGAAGATGTTCTTCAAGACTTGATCCATGAATGGGAAGAGAATTGTCAGAGTCTTGAGGTAGAGGTTGTCTCTCTAACAATGGATCTTGAGGAAATAAAGACCGACAAGGGTTTAGATGAAAAGTTTGCAAAAGGCATGAGGAAAATAGATCATATTCCAAATAGCCAAAGGTCCTTAGGAACCAAAATAGGTCTTGGATACTCAAAGACATAGGAATATTCTATGGATAAGATAAACTACAGGTCTGTAGGATTTGAAGAACCATGAAGCTATGAAAAGAAGTAATAAGAAAGAATCAATGTAGACAAAAGAGTAGTAGGGAAAATAGGAAATAATCAATGGATAACGAATCAATAAACTAGACAACCAAGGTACCTTCATGCATAATCTCATAAGACTTCCAAAAATAGGCATGCCTATTTATTTTATGGTCATTGTTATAAGCGTCATATCTTTGGACATAAAGCTATTGATTGTAGAAGGATTAAAGTTGAAAGAGATGAAAATCCTAGATATAGTAAGTCTCAGAATTTTAGATCTCAAAACTCTCCTCTCAGAGATAGAAATTTCTTCTCTCCCTTGTTAAGCAAAGTATAATGCTTCAAATGTAATAATTTTGGGCACAAAGCAAGTGAGTACAAAAGAATGTTTGAAAACCTATATAAGTCCCAAAATATTAGAAAATCAACTATCCGAAAAGATAAGGGGGGATGGAAATGAAAGACCAAAAAGAGTAAGCAGTGTGGACTCTCTCTATCAGCCCATAATCAAGAGAACATATGGTATGTGGATAGTTATTGTTACAAGCATATGTTTAGGGATAAAATATTTTTTGTCACTAAAATAAAAGGATAGAGGAAACAATGTCACCTTTGGAAACAATGCTTTAGCAAGAATCATGGGCAAAGGCATAGCCAACCTTAATCAAAAGACAAAAGTACAAAATGTGTTGTATGTGGAAGCTCTCAAACACAATCTTCTTAGTGTTAGCTAAATGTGTGATAATGGCTATGATGTGACCTTTCGATCCAAAGACTGTGAGATTTGTAACATGAAGAATGAAAATCTGGTGGGAAAAGCAATTAGAACCCATAATAATGTATATGTGTTTGATGATTCTAGGGTTAACTGTTATTTAAGAAAAATGAATGAAGCACGTTGTGCCATAAGAGGCTTTGGCATATGAATTTTGACAGTTTGATAAAAGTTAGCAAGATGGGAGCCATGAGAGGATTGAAAGACTATAAAGGCTCAATAACTCAATCTACAAGTCATGTCAATTTGGAAAGAAAACTAGGACTCATTTCAAGTCAAAAGAGTTACCCTCATCTAGACCAATGGAGCTCATTCCCACAGATATTTGTGGCCCAACCAGCGCAAAACCCCCAAAAAGAAAAAGGTATTTCATGTTGCTCATTGCCAATTTTACCAGGGCAACTTGGATTGTGCTCTTAGAAGAAAAGTCAGAAGCATTTAAGCATTTTAAAATTTTTCAAGCTCAAGTATAAAATGAGAAAGAATTAAACATAAAATGCTTAAGGTCAAACAAAGGAGGAGAGTACACTTCAAGAGAGTTTGAAGAATCCCGTGAGGAGCACGACATAAAGAGGTAGTACTCAGTGGCTAGAACTCCACAACAAAATTGGGTAGTGGAGAGAAAGAATAGAACAATCCAGGAAATGGCTAGAGAAATTTTGGACGAAGAATATGTGTCTCACATCTTCTGGGGAGAAGAAACACAAGCAGCAATGTATTTGTCAAACAGATCTCATCTCAGGCATAATAGTAATAAAAATCCTTATGAGTTGTAGAAGGGAAGACATGTGCTAGTTAAACACCTCAAGGTGTTTGGGAGTAAGTGCTTCATAAAAAGGAATGATAAGAATCATGGAAAGTTTGGCTCTCATGTTGACGAGGGAATATTACTTGTGTATTATGCTTGAAGTAAAGGATATAAATGTTATAACAAGCAAACAAAAAGGATTTAGGATTGTGTTGATGCAATAGTAGATGAAAAATCTTCACAACCATAGTCCTCTAAAAGAAATATGATGTTAGATGATGAAGAAAACCCAGATATGAGGTCCAAAGATCTAGAAGAAACAGATTCATGTAGTGAAGGTGAGGGAGTAGGCACAACTCCAATGCCAAAGACACCTTCCAGGTACATACATAAATAACATCTAGAGAGTCAAATACTTGAATATCAAAGACATGGTGTTCAAACCAGGAGGAAACGTGTTGGAAATACAAGTTATGCAAGTCTGGCTTTGTTGTCATAGATTGAACCCACAATTCTCAGCCAAGAAAGTGAGGACAAGTTTTGGATGGAACCTATGAGTGAAGAACTTGACCAGATTGAAAATAATGACACCTGGGAGCTTGTTCTAAGGCCTAAAGAGAAAATTTTTATTGGAAGCAAATGGGTTTTCAAAAACAAGTTGAATGAGTAGGGTCAAGTAATCAGGAACAAAGATCGATTGGCCCATAAAGGGTATGCCAAAATAGAAGCCATAGATTTTGAGGAAACCTTTGTACTAGTAGGAAGACTGGAAGCCATAAGAATCTTTCTTGCTCTTTCTTGCTATAAAAACATCAAGTTATATCAGATGGATGTGAAGTTTCCATTTCTCAATGGAGATCTAGAACAAGAAGTTTACATTGAGCAACCCAAAGGATTTATGCTCACCACAGTTGAAGGGTTCGTATGCAAACTAAAAAAATATCTATATGGACTGAAAAAGTCTCCCAGATATTGGTACAAAAGGCTGGATAAATACCTTCAGCAACAAGGCTTTAAGAAAGGTATAATTAACAACAATTTATACATAAAGTCTGAAGGTGACCATTTACTAATTGTGGTAGTGTATGTGGATGACATAATATTTGGTAGTGACATGGAATAATTAGGGAATCAATTCGCAAAATGTATGAAAATAAATTTTGAAATTTCCATGATCGGAGAGTTGTCCTCCTTCCTAGGTTTGAAAATCTCTTAGTCTCCATAAGAAGTGTTTATATCTCAAGGAAACTCTGAAGAAGTTTGGGCTGGAAGATTGCAAGCCAGTGAGCACACCTATGATTACAGGCTGCAAATTATGCAAATATGATGAGACACCACTGGTAAATCAGACTAGATATATATCAATGATGGGAATATTTTTGTATCTTACAGCTTCGACACCAAACATCATGCAAATTGTGGGTCTTGTGGCCAAATTTCATGCCTTCCCATGTGAAAGTCATGTTGTTGTTGTCAAAAGGATTTTCAAATATCTTCAAGGAATAATAGAATATGGACTGTGGTATGCTAAGAGTGAAGAATTTAAGTTGAAAGCCTACATTTATGCTGATTAGGTTGATAATATTTATGAGAGGAAAGCACCTCTAGTTCAACTTTCTTCTTGGGGAAATGCTTGGTGTCATAGGTCAACAAGAAACAAGCCTCCGTTTCTTTATCGAATTCAAAAGCAGAGTATATTGTTCATGCTACTTATTGCATGAAGATTCTATGGATGAAGCGGACTTTAAAAGATATTTAGGTAGAGCTAACTGGTCCTATTCCAATTATGTGTGATACTACAAGTTCCATCAACATCTCCAAAAATTCAATAATGCATTCAAAAACTAAGCATATTACCATCGATTTCCATTTAATAAGGGAACAAGTTGCATCCAATGTTGTCAAACTTGAATACGTGGCCACTAAATATCAACTTGCATATATCTTTACTAAGCTAATGGCAAGAGAACCCTCGAAATATATCAAGTAGTAGATAGGAGTTGTGACTCCTCCTTCCAAATGACTTCATTTTGGTAGGTGTTGGCAGCTACTTAGCCTGTGGGATCCGTGGAAGAGTAGGTTGCAATGGTTTAGGGGGAGTATTCAAGAAGTATTATTTTCCATTGATGCCAAATGGGGATAATATTACTATGGAATTGGACAAGACCATGCCTAGCTTCAGGGGGAGCTTATGGTGTTTCCATCAATGTCAAAGGGGGAGATTGTTGGGCAATTGGAAGTGTCTAAATGGCTAGTGGTTGTGATAGTGTTGGCATTGATGTGAACCAAGATCATCATGGTGATTGGGAGTCTAGGAGGAATCCCATGGTAGCTGCAGGCTTATGGTAGAGAATCATCATAGTAGCAAGCTTATTGAAAAGCCATAAAATGATGAAAACTATGGTGATTGGTAGTCAAGGATCAGGAGGAATCCTATTATAGTTTTAGGCTTCAAGTAGAGAACCATCACAGTATTAGGCTTATTAGAGAAGCCATAGAATGATGACTATGATGGTTGGGAGTTCAAGATTCTAGGCACAAGAAGAAGAGTCAAGGATAAAATAATGATAGAGAATTTGCAACCATTTTATAGGTAGAAGATGGGATCAAAGCCTACATCAGACCCTCTCCATTGGAAAGTTCTCTGAAATATTTTTCCAATGGTGTGTAGACATCTAAAAATGGACTCCTAGATCAAATGTTATGGTCTGCTGAAGTTCAGGGACTTGAAGTCCTAAGCAAGTTGAAATATCAGAGGTCATCACATCGAAGCAGGATATATCAGAGGTTACTAGAGAACAAGAATGAATATCAGAGGTTGGATCACATCAAGACCCGATATAGGAACTCCAAATCATAGGGCCATGGAAGCATCAATATATCAGAGATCATAGAATATTGGGACATCAGAGCATGTCATATCGGGATATAGGAGGTCAGAGGCCACTAGAATATTGAAGGTCATAGACATATCGAGGTCAGAGCATATCGGAATAACGAAACTTCTTAACATATGTATTTTGAGAATTTATGATATTCAATGCTTTCAATATTATTAAAGTGTTGAGGGATGTTGAGCATAATTAAGAAAGGACTTTGTTGCAAAACCAAGACTAATCGAGACTCTTTCTCTCTCCTTTGGTAGGACACATGGTGACATGTCATTAGCTTCGTGAAATTGAAGTGGCTAGTGATGTCAACATGATGTGACAATATGGTCGACATGTGGCATCCTGTTTTGGCATTTTCAATTGCCCAATGGGACAAATCAGAGTGACATGTGTCACCTCTCAGGATTCGCCACATGTAGAAGTGATTTCAACATATTGGAGGTTATTATATCAAAGGATGATGACATTGTAACTCCTGTGCAAATGTCGTTTGAGAAGTTACGATAAAGGGCGCTCCAATATTACCTATAACATGGTCGTATGGAGCTCAAAAGAACCAAGGGCTAAACAGAGGGAGCTAAGACACAATCAAAACTTTGCTGAAGTTGATACAAAGGAGCTCTAATATAATTCTAAGTCAATGGTCACAACCCCAGTCCTATGAGAAGGAAAATTCTCATGGATATAAGTGCTAAGGGAGCTAAGACACAATCATTTTTTTTTTGAAGTTATGATACAAAGGGGCTTTGATATAATGCTAAGTCAGCGGTCACAAGCCCGGTCCTATGAGAAGGAAAATGCTCACATATCTAAGTGCCAAGGGAGCTAAGGATATTGAGGTTGTATAATATTGTAACATTTCATTTGTGTAAGTTACGATATGACGGGGCTCCAATGAAACAAGCACAATGAGTTAAATGGATGGATGGGTCAATAGTTGAGTATTAAATCCTTATCGATGAAGTTGGTTTATGAAGTTAGCTATATCTGGAGAAGTCACTGAGACAAGGCAAAAAGGACAAGATTTAATAGAGAATAACTAAAGGAATGGAGAAACTAATTGACTACATCACATGCACATATGGTAGAGTTAAATGAGGAACATAATGGCCATTCCTGAGTGTTGTCAAAATTTGTGGAGAAATAAATAAGCATGGGAGTCACAATAGAGTAAGTAGCCTACCTGAGATTAATTCTCAGTATGGAGGTTTATGCAATGAGTCAGTGGAGAACTCGAAAGCCCATTTTTTTGTTTGATGCTATGAAAAAGTTCAACCAGCATACAAAACAACAATAGGATGAGCCATACTGAGGTACACTCATAAATTATGTACACAGGTAGTAGGGTAGCAGAGATAACATTGTGCAAAGTGCATCAGAGGATAAAAATCAATTTCCATCAAGAAATGTGGAGAGAAGAGCATATTATTGAAGTGCTGAGGAGTGAGAGTTGTGTGTGAGGAGAGAGGATTGAGCAGTGAGAGTAGAGAGAGTGGTGTGAGACAAGCAACGAGTGCAGAGTGAATGTTGTGAGAACAATAGCAAGAGTAGAGTTGAAGTGGGGGCAGTAGAGAGCTTGTGTGAGAGAAGGTAGAGTGTTGAGGATATGTTGTTGTGAGTAGCGAGGATAGAGAAATTCTATGTAACAAAGGAATTTTGTGGAACATCAGTGGACTGTGGGAAGAACTTAGAAGGTTTTTCTGCAACCAACCTGATTGGTATTTTACTTGTAATTGTATATGCCTCTATTTTCGGTTTGAAAATTGTCTAAAATAGTATAACAATGGAAAGAGCAGGTTGGTGCTTGTGTTAAGAAGAGTTTGGTGCCTCTTGGAAAGTTGGTGCTTTCTAAACTAAGGGGATCATGTGTCCTGTGAGTGGGTCCTCACAAACAAAGTGAGTAAATAAGTAGGTTCTTAAATTACATAATAAACAAACAATAAATTGGTGGTTTTTTCCCTTTGGGTTTCAATGTGAAAACATCAGTGTTGTAGGATGCTCATGTGATTGGTTGTATGAACATATGAATTCTTAAACTTGTTGTTTACTTTATTTATGAATAAATGCACCATAAGTAACATAAAATAAAAAGGACTAAAAGTGTATTCAAGAAAAATATTTAAGAATATCACTTTTACTCATTCACCACCCCCCCCCTAATAATTCCTTATTCCAACATGTTTATAGGGGAAACTTAGATTCCACAAAAAATGAGAAGAAGCAAATAGCAAGAAAAGACATACCACTACCATCTCATAGAAGAAAAGGCCTTGCCAATTTAATACAAGGAGAATGGATATGAGGATACTAATTATGAACTTCCTGATATATCAGATGATCATGTCCAAGGTGTTTATGAAAATTTTCATATTCTCAAGAAGCAGAGTTACAAGGAGTTTATTTAAAGTTAAAGAAAATATCTGAATGTACATTTGATGAGATTTGTGTGCTACCTAGTGCCACACCTATTGTGACAAGGAGTAACCAATTCAGCCTTCTGCCACAGAAATCACACCAATTACATCTCCTCCAAGCAAGGTGCTAGGAACTACTACACCTTCTTTATCCACAAGTATGAGTGGTTTTTCATCACCTAATATTGGTTTTGAATATGTATTAGCTTTAGTCAAAAGACGAAGAACTAGCCAAGGCATGTATTGGTCCATAAAAAGGAAATCCAAAGAAAGCAAGTCAAAAGGGAATAATGCTTACCTGATTGATGTAAAAGATAGTGAGCCTTGTTACGCAAAAATATCGTCACCTTGATTATTTGCAGTCAGTATGGGTCTATCACCACCTATAGCAGCCTCCTAAGCAAGTCTCAGACCTCAGCTCTTCAAAACAAGCTTTGGAAATGAGAGAAAGACATCAAAAAAGCAATGTAACTCTGGTTCCGCACTTTCTCTCACTTTTGCCTGCGGGCCCGCATCTTTTGTTCAGAATACCTGCGTACTTATACGCTTTGTATGTAAAGGGGAGGGTGCATACCCTTGTGAAAGTCAAAAGGCGCAATTTTTATCTTAAAAAACTCACTTTGGGTTAATTCTAGATGTTTCTAGAAGGATTTTTGACATGGATTGTTCGCTCCAAAGTGGTTCATGCATCCCAAAAGAGAAGGAGCTAATCCCT
>APFE030494745.1:0-15921 GCA_000404065.3 Pinus taeda | reverse complement strand
TTCCTTGTAGAAGCTTGTGAGGAGAGATTACCATCCTTTCTTGTTTCATTTGGAAGTGGGTGAGCTTATCAATGTAAAGGAAAACTCTTGCTGGACCCTGGGAGGAACTTGCACAACACCAAGGCTCAGGTTGTATGGTTTCTTTTGTTTCCTATTAATACAAATAAGTCCATTCTTCTCAACAATTTGTTATTAATGAGTTGTTTCATATACTCCTTGGTCTATATGTTGAATATGTTTTATTTTATGAGATAATCAGGTGCTATGTAATCGTTTGATTGTTAGTGAATGCAGGTTTCGAAGTGAAGGAGGAGCTCATCCGGATCGACGAGGCTGGACTACTACAACAGCGTTGGACTACAGGTAGGATCTAAAACACTTGATTTCTTGTATGGTAAATGCATGTTTAGAGAAGGATTGCTCTTAATTGTCTTGTTTGTCACTAGAAAGTCTTAGGCTTCTAGGGAGGTTGGTTTTGTCCACAAGATTAACTCTTTCTGCATGACATATGGACTAAGGTCACAGGTGAGAGTTTTTATATCATCCTCTTTAGTCATGTTTTTGAAAATTTCCTAGGTTATGGGGATTGTGAAAGTGTGGATGGAATCCTCCACCAGCAATTTAATTAGCCCATGGTGAGCCAATTGGTCTGGAACCCTTGCCTTCAGTTTGGTGCTAGATTCTATTAAGGTTTGGAGGAGAAAATATGGAATACTGAGTTTTCTGGATGCAGGAAGGTCCATGCCATATCTAAGTTCATGTAACAATCTGCAATGGTACTCATAGACTATGTTGTATCTTCCTTCATAGGAGATGTATTTCGTAATCTGATAACTGACCTCATCCCATGGATAAGGTATACTTGTTCTCCTGATACCATTCTTGTCTTCCACAGGATGTTCATTATGATGGAAAAAGGTCTTCTTGGCAACTTGACCCAGTGGTTTTGCTTCCTTGCTCCAGGGTAGTCCAAGTGGGATACTTGTAATCTTGCTGATGAACTCTGGGGTGATTTCTATAGTTAGACCCCTAAAACTGGTAGTGGCATGGGATTTTGAGTGAAGTTTTAAAGACAATATAAATTCCTTTGTGACTTCATCATCATACCCATGCAACTTTTCAAGGAAAGACATCCAATTTGCTCTAGTGAAGAGGGCTACCACTTCTAGATGTTCATGCAACTTAGTTGAATTCAGAGGCTCCTTCCTCATAAACCCCTCTGCCATGATGTTTCAGATTTTGCTGGAATATCTTAGTTGAAGAGGGAGGCAACAAGTTTCAATCTCGAAAACAGTGGAACAACTGAGGTTTTCTTTCAAGAAACAGGGAGAGAGTTTTTGTAGATTTCTTTTAGAACAAATTTCAACTTTCCTTCCTTCCAAAATTTGTTCTCTAGACTCATATTACTTCTCTGTTTGTTTGAGGGAAACAATATCTTAAAAAACAGAGATCATACATAACTGTGTTTTTTATTTTTCAAAATAAGCAGATACCGAATGCAAGTTCACTCTTTATAGGCTTGATTTTCTAGATTTGCATCATTTCTTTACATAGGAGAATACCACGGAGGAGAAGGAGACAATCTTTCAGTGCAAAGGGCAAACAGAGAAACTGTATATATTTAAAAAAAGAAAAACACAGGCAGACTTTGTTCTCACTTTCCTTCCCTTTTCAACTAAATACGTCGCTTGGAATCACACCACCTTTTGTATATATATGGAAATATAGAGTGGGTTTTACTGAGCCTATCTTTTTCAAGCCGAATTTGTCATGAAATCCTGAGTTTTCCTCTGTGGTGCTGCTCACTGGCCTTCCTATAGAAAGGCTCCTATAGGACTGTGTTTTCACTCTTGTAGAGCTCGATAAGCGAAAGGGTTCTGAAACTGACAGAGAGTGACTATTTCGAGGCTCTAGAGGTGGTAGGTAGGTTGCTACAGCCAAGAGCTCGTCGACACAAATGAGAACAAAGGTGGTGAAGGCGGTCAACTGTAGCATAATTAAGCTTACAGGAACGGTTTGCAGTGATGAGGTGAGGTGGTAGGAAGGGTACGTTACCCTCATCTGGACCGTTGGTCCCTACTTCAATGTCATGATGAAACTTTTATGCCACATGCTGCAATTATTTCAATCATTCCCGTTAGATGCCGCCACTACCTGTTTTGAGATTTTTTCGAGTTGACTGAACACACGTGCTGGTTACACCCACTGAGCGTTGTTTGAACTAGATGAGTGTGGCCAATTATCTAGCCACCGATCTTATTTTATTGCAACCATTTCACTTGTCCATGCAGTTTTTAAATTATACTCATACAACAGAGGAATAGGTTAAGTCACTTACCTATTAGTTGAGAATTTCATGCTATTGTGTTGTTACATGCTTAGACTTTGGCGTTCTATCCATGGATTTCTGCTGCTAGTGCCCGTGGCTTCTAAATTGGTGGCCTGAATACCTCGTATTGGTGATCTTCAATCAGGACCAGGCTCCTTGCATGTTTTATACATCTGTGGCTGCACTGACCCTGCCTCTGGAGCTCGATTTTTAAGGGGATCATCTTCTATAGGAATCGTGCAGGATTTCTTGTAGCCGCTTCTCCCCCTAAAACTTTTGGTTGAGGCTTGAGTAGGGATTGGAGAGGTAGCTAAGGAAGGTTATATCAATGAAAGAAAAGCAGCTAGTATGCATTAGGTAAGAGTTAAGTTAAGGATGTTAATTGTTTATTCTTCATTTAAAAAAAAAAAACAAAAGAAACAGGATTTCTATGTTTTCTGTGCAGGGAAGAAAGAAGTGTGTGGAAATGTAGTGGTATAGGTATGGAATGGAGAATTAGGAGGATGAATGGTGGTAGGAGGGGTCCACAGGTCTTCTAGAAAAGTTTCTAGCCTTTTTATCATTTTCTTGAGTTGATTTGGAGCTCTCTGTGATCTCTACAAGAGCCTCCTGTAGGATGCATAGTTTTCTAGAGCAAGTGAGACCAAGGACTAGGAAAAGACAATAGCGATGGAGAAATGGTCTATCAGAGGTGTATTTGGCTTGGCCATGTCCCTTTTTCTTCTGTGGCCCTCTTGCAATTTGCAATGCATTCAAAAGAAGTTAATATTTTTGTTTTTGGTTTTTCTTTTCTCTCTCTTTTCTTTTTTTAAGAGATAGCTAGGGTGCCTCCATGAGGTTTTCACCCTCATTGCCTACCCTTGGTGGCATCAAGGGGAGGTTTTCACCCAGATATCTTTTATTCTCCTCATTTTTCCTTTTTTTTTTTTTTTTAGGGAGTGGGTGGAGTGGAGGCAGAGGCTTGCTCCTTTACCAACACTGTTTTACTCAGATTCTCAATGAATTCTTGCTTGGAGAGGGGCTTCCTGTAGATTTTCACCCTATGCCCATTGACAAGCATGGGGATAGCTTCTTCATTGATGATCCTGATCAGAACTGAACCATTGTCATTACACCTTTCTACTATGTACAGTCTCAGCCATCTTGTCCTCAGTTTTCCCTTGAAATCTTTATACCTTGAATAATACATCAGCGCCCAATCTCCTTCCTGGAATTGTTTCTCTTTGAGGTGTTTGTCATGCCATGTTTTCCTTTGAAGCTGGACTACCTTTGAGTGGAGAAGGGCCTACAATCTTTGTTCATCCAATCCATTTAGCTGGAGTGACCTTTCCTTTTGTGCATGGATGAGATCTAGGTCCAGCTGAGCTGCCATCCTTAATGTGTTATATTCAAATTCTATTGATAGAAAAGCCTTCTTCCCATAAACCAGCTCATAGGGTGTGAACCCCGTGGTGGTCTTCCGGGTGGTGTTATAGGCCCAGGTGGCTCAACCAATCGATCTGCCCAATCTTTTCTGCTGCTGCTTACTACCTTGGTCAAAATTCCTTCCAGAGCTCTGTTAGTGACTTCCACCTGTCCATTTGCTTGCGAATGGTAAGGGGTGGAAGTTCTATGCTTAATTTTGTGATGTGTGAGAAGGACTTCAATCAGATTGGAGGTAAACTAACTCCCTTGATTTGTGACTAATTCTCTTGGATATCCAAACTTATAGAATATATTCTCTCTTAAAAAATTAGCTACTTTTTCTTCTGTTGCTGCCTTGATCTCCTTTGTTTCTGCATGTTTTGTTAGGTAATCAGTGCACATGATGATGTAAGATTTCTGCTTTGAAGGAGGGTTGACAGGACCCACAAATTCCATGCCCCACTTCTCAAATGGATCGAAAGTCACTTGAGGTTGTAGGGGCATCTCATCCCTTGAAGTAGGTTTCCCCATCCTTTGACACCGGTTACATTGGCTGATATATCACCTTACATCTTGATGAAGAGTGGGCCAATAGTAACCTGCTTGCAGAATTTTTAAGGTAGTCCTCTTTGCTGCAAAATGGGCCCCATAGGGCCCATCATGACAGGTTAGGAGAATGTCAAAAACTTCCTCCTCCTTGACACATCTCCTCAAAAGTTGATCTGGGCCAAGTTTGAAGAGATTGCCCCCAATCCAAGTGAATGGGGCACTTTTCGTCATGATCTTGCTCTTCTCTTTTGAGGACAGGTGTGGCGGGAACTGTGTGGAAACCAAGTAATTTGTTTTATCAGAAAACCATGGAGAGAGTCTGAGATAGAAAATAGGTTTTCATCTGGCGTTTGATCATCCACCATTCCTTCCTCACCTACAGGCAAATCTATTCTAGAGAGAAAATCAACAACAACATTTTCCTTACCTAGCTTATCAACAATGGTTAAATCAAATTGTTGCAATAAAAACAACCATCTAATAATGTGAGCATTTACATCTAGTTTTTTCATTAAATACCTAATTGCAGCATGATCAATGTGTACAAATGTTTGATAGTTGATGATGTAGTGTCTGAATTTATTTAGGGAATGGACTACAACTAGGAGCTCCTTTTCGGTTACAGTGTAGTTTAATTCTGCTTATGACAAGTTTTTACTTATAAAATATATGGCATAAGGCAACTTCCCATCAACTTGCACTAAGGCTGCTCCTATCGCTTTGTTCGAGGCATCTGTATGAATGTGGAAAGGTAGGGTCCAGTTTGGACCTCTCAAAATTAGGGCAGTCACCAGTTTACTTTTCAAAGTATCCAGAGCTTCTTGACAGTTTTCAGTCCATATGAACTCAGCATCTTTTCCCAAAATACCAAACAATGGAGAGGCTAACTTACTGAAATTCTTAATGAATCTTCTATAATACCCTGCTAAACCTAGGAAACTTTGAACATCTCTTACCTTTTGAGGAGGTGGGACCCTTTGGATGATGGCAATTTTGTTGGGGTCTACCTGTAATCCTTGCTAAGAGATTGCATGACCTAGCACGGTCCCTTCAGTCATCAAGAATTCGCATTTTTCAAGATTGAGGGACAGGTTCATTTCAATACACTTGTGCAAAACTTTTCCTAGGTTAGACAAAGCTTATTGGAAGTTAGAACCATAAGGGGTAAAGTCATCCATATATATTTCTACTGCATGATGAACCAGTTCAACAAATATACTTAATACTTCTCTTTGGAAATTGGTGGGAGCATTGCACAATCCAAAAGGAAAGACCCAATATGTAAAGGTACCCCAAGGACAAGTGAAAGTGGTCTTATCTTGGTCTTCTGGGTTGATTTGGATCTGGTTGAACCCGCTAAACCCATCTAGGAAGGAGAAAAACTTCTTCCTTGACAGGCCATCTAACACTTGATCTATGAAAGACAAAGGAAAATGGTCCTTCTTGGTGGTATTGTTTAGTTTCCGATAATCGACACAAATTCTCCACTTCCCATTTTTCTTTGGCACTAGCACCAAAGGAGAGACCCATTCACTGTTAGAGACATGGTAGATGAATCCTGCGTCCAGTAACTTTTGCAGTTCTTATTTGATAATGTCCTTGAGGGCTAGATTGATCCTCCTTTGAGGTTGCCTGATTGGTTTGCAATCTTCCTTAATGTAAATGTGATGAGTACAAACTAAAGGGTGCACTCCCTTCATCTCCTTATAACTCCAAGCAAAAGCATCCAAGTGGTTTTTTAATAAGCTACATAGTTATTTCTCCTGAGAGTTGGATATGGATGAGTTGATTTTCAAGGTTCTTTCTGGGCCGAATTCCATATTATTAACTCAGAGAGAGGTCGGGTCAGCCACACAGAGATCAACTAAAGTATTGTCTTGGGTTTCTTCCACCAGTTCTTCTAATGGCAACACACTAGGGGGTGGATTCTGAATCAAGATTTCAATAAGATCATCCTCGGTTTGTGGCCTCCCCCCATGGTAGCTTCCACTGCACACACTGGTGTGGAATAGGCTTCATCCTCCTCTTCCTCCTCAAACCAGATAGGTAAATCATTTTCTAATAAAGGTTGGGTAGGAGGATATAGGACTAGTTGTTTGGACATATGCTCGTTCTTGATTGTCATGTTCCCAGCTTGACAATTGATGTAGGCATCTGCAGTAGCCAACCAGGGTCTTCCCAGGATGAGAGGATACCCAGTGAGCTTTAGCTTTGGTTGGAGAACTAGGAAATTAGCACGGTACTCCCAAGAATCAATGAAGACCATTACATCTTCCACAATCCCTTCACTGGTCGCGTTGGAGAAATCTGCTAACTATAGTATTGTTGTGGTCTTTCTCAGGGAGCCCTGAAGGTTGAGTTTGAGCATAGCGTCCTTGCTCATCACATTAATGGTAGACCCTAGATCAATCAGGGTATGGGGGATTATGGTGCCATTGATGTGGACATCGACTATAGGCCTTCCAGGGTCTAGATATTTTAGATAGATTACCTACCCCAACATCAGGTTAAACAGTTGTCTTATGACATTGATAGTTGGAGCACCTCTCCTACACCTGATTGGGTGCCTAAAGCACTTCTCCTTGATCATCTTACTGTATATAGGCACATTATTTATGGCTTGGAGAAGTGGTATCTTTACACATAATTGTTTCAATTCTCCCAGAAGTTCAGTTTCTTCTGGGGTAGGTTGTGTTATTCCAGATAATCTCTCAGGAAATGATGGAATGGATTTTGGTTCACTTACTTCTTTTTCTTCCTCATCCTCCTTAGGGGGAGGCTCGGCATCTAGGAGAACCTTCCTAGATTGTAGGTTAATCTCTTGAATCTCCATAGCATAGGTCAGGTATGATGGTTCCCCAATATATACCTATTGGGCCTGTTTGTTATTCGGGTTCGGGTTCGGGTTCAGTTGAGTAGGTATTTGGGGTTTCCTTGGTGGAGCAGGAGGCAATGGTTATGGTTGAGCAGGTGGTGGAGGCAAAAGAGTGGGAGAAGAGTTGTACTGGGGCCTCCACCCCTGATGAGGTGCATTCCACTCAGGCTGTGGCTGAGCATAAGAGTGAAATGAATGAGCAACTGGTTGAGCATGGTATTGAGATGGATATAATTGAGGGGGTGAGGGCCAGGAAGGATGAGAAGGGGGACCCCAAAAAGGCATGCAAGTGGCTTGATTGGGGTTGTAATATGTCTAGGATGTGCCTTGCATTCCCTGCTGGTAAGGTCTAAGCCCATGTGGCCTCCTCTGGTTCATGAAATAGAGTGGTTCAGTGGCTCCTTCTGCCCCCTGGTATGTAGCTTTAAGTCTGGGCAAGGAAGGGCACTGATTTGTAGAATGGTCTTCTTCCCAGACTGAACACACTTCTATAGAGTTCAAGGGACATTCGTTCCTAGGATACCTTCTGGTGCACCTAGGACAAAAAATGGCCAAGGCCATTTCTACTTCTTCTTGTTTCCTTTTGATATGCAAGGTATCCATTTGCATGGCAAGAGTTTGCTTCATATCGCTCTTGAAATGTTCAAGTAGATTTCCAAATTCACCTCTAAGGGATGAACTGGATGAGGATATGCTGGATAGGGGTTGACTTCCCCTACCTCTCTTTTTGGCTACCCTAGAATGGTTTCTAAACATAGTCTTTATGTCTTCATAAGGTAGTTGGTAGATGTCCCCCCCAGCTAGCAAATGGAGGGTATCTAGAAGGTCTTCTGGGACTCCTCTGAGCAGGACCAACTTCAGAGATTTGGGGTCAAGTGTGCACCTAGTCCTTTTATAACTGAGCTGAAACCTCTCTTCATAATCTTCCAAGGATTCATCGCTTCCCATGGTCATTCGAAAGATTTCTTCTTTGGTATCCTTTGACCTATAATAGTCCCGGTATTTGTTATTAAAGGCTTGTTACATCCAAGCCCAAGTTGTGATGCTGTTGCCAAGTAACCCCATGAACCAGTGTAATATTGCATCCTCGAAGGTAGAAGGAAACAATTTTAACTTCTGCTCATCTTATGCATAGTCATCGGTTCAATAGATAACAACAAATTCAAACAAAAAGGGATCAAGATCTTCGGTAGTCAACCCATGGAAGTGAGGTAAGGCTGAAGGACTTATGTTCTTCATTTTAGTGTCCCCATTGGTCTCTCGGATGGGAAAGGTACCCTCTACTCTTTCCCCATTCCCTTTAACATTTCTATTTTCAGCCATGGTCTCAAGAGGTATGGTTTCTTCCTCTTCTTTTGCTATAGGATCTTCGTATATCTTTGGTTGTTCACCTATAGGTTCTTCTGGATCACTGCCACCAAAGAAGAGAGAAGGGTGACTTTGTGTCATGGTGGGGGTGTTGGGTAGGAATTTCTTTGAATTATCTCTGTTGCTAGGAGGCATGAAAGGAAATATCCTTTTGGGTGATTTTTGTTTTTTCTACTTGTACCTGCAAAACTGAAATAGTTTGAACAAACAAATTGCAACTAACTGAAATGAACTTGCTAAAATGAAATTGTAGAATTCAAATGAAAGTAAGGAAATGACTAATCTACTTTTGTTGGAATGGAAATTGCAGAATTGAAATGGAAGTAAGGAAATGACTAATCTACTTTTGCTGAAATGGAAATTGTAGAATTGAAAGGGCTAATCTACTTTTGTTGAAATGGAAGTTATAGAATTGAAATAACTAATCTATTTTTGCTGAAATGGAAATTGCAGAATTAAAATGAAAGCAAGGAAATGCAGAAATCAAAAGAACAACTACTCTAGTTTTACTGAAATAAACTACTTAGTATAATGTTGCAGTAATCACAAAATACTCTAATGCTTCCCCGATAATGGTTCCAAAAAGTGGTGAGCACCAGTACTGCAGTAATAATGTTGAAACTCCTGTGGCTACCTACTTTACTTTTA
The DNA here is from genome assembly GCA_000404065.3 of Pinus taeda. Classification (NCBI taxonomy): domain Eukaryota; kingdom Viridiplantae; phylum Streptophyta; class Pinopsida; order Pinales; family Pinaceae; genus Pinus; species Pinus taeda. The sequence goes on along the minus strand of APFE030494745.1, from coordinate 6,748 downwards.
TTAACCTGGTAGTTCGTAACAAACTTGGAAGTGACGGTGCTGTATGCACAAGTACTAGCTCTTACTGTAGGCTGTCACTTAGTCAGCTGGCACAAGATCACTAGGAGCTTAAGCCAACTTCTATGAATTATCAGAAGAAGCTTTTAACTATGATGAAAGAAAGCTAACTCTATGAGGACTATTCTACTTGTAGAAAGAGAAAGAAGATTGGAACATAAGGTAAACCCTAGCAAACCCAAATTTATCCAACTAACCATACTTTTGCAAAAAAGAGATAGAAACTAATGCGATGAGTGCCATTGACTACTGAAAATGGTAAATTACATTTATTCAAGCTACTTCTGAAATGAAATGAGAAGAAAACATCTTTTTGTGCTTTTGAGTGTTTTTAGGTGAAATTATTATGCTCGTAATTTATCTAGTTGTGATTGTGCAGAGGTTTGGTGGTGAAGGAAGATGAAATTGGTTTTGGCAGAGGTGGAGGAAGGTGTGAAGTGGTCCTAAGAAGCCCCTAGTATCATTCTGAAGACTTCCATTGCAATTGGATTTTGAAAAACCACTTACAAGGAATTCTACAGGAGGTTGTAGGGGATCTACAAGAGGAGGCCGAGAGCTATTTTTGGAAGTTTTGAAGGTGGAAAAATGATGGAAAAGGGTAACTGAAGGCTATATGAAGGTGTTGAGGTGTCTGGAGCTTGTCAAGGAAGATCAAGAGGGAACATGATGGTTGGATTTGTTCAAATGGCAAGAGGGAAGCTTATGGAGAAAAATGTAGAAATTAGGGCAGATTGGTGAAATGTTGTGAATGACTTGGGAAATATATGAGAAGTGAGCTGATGCTAGATACGTTATGGATGTATGGTGAGCTGAGGTGCCCTACAAGAGAACTGCACATCTACTTACGAAAACTAATCAAAGAAAGGACTAACTATACCATAAAAACATAACTTTCTCTAGCTTGACCTAATTTCTAACCTACAAATAGAAAATGCTGAACAATAACCTTTGAATAGAAAAGCATGCTGAGAGATTTATTGTAAAAGAATAGGAAATGATCTAGGAAACTGAATCTGAAGCAATACATTAATCTTTCCAAATCAAGTCATCACACTAGAAATTGCATGGGAGAGCAAAACTGTGTTTTTGGTGGCAGCAATAGTGCCTTTACCTCTAATCATAGTCCCAAAAAGGGAGAAAGGAGATCAGGGCCTAATGTTGGCCTTTTTTGAATCTTAGCCTTTCACTACATTAACCTACTTGGGCAACTAAAACAAAAACAACTATGCAAACCATCAAAAGAAACCTAATCTAAACAAAGTAAAATGAATCTATGTAACATAAATTAACTCATCAACCGAAGCAAAAACATATAAGTACAAAGCAAGAGGTGCTAGGAAGCTTATCTTAGGCCCTTACCCAAGAGATTTAGCCCTCTGAAAGAAATCAGTACTGGCTCAGGAAATATTTCATCTTCATTATAAAAAATAATAGTCACATTACATGAATTGTTCTGAAAAAGAAACTCAAAAATGAGTTGAACAAGTGCTGCACAAAAGTGCAAAAATTTGACTAATGACTGGCTAACCTACTGAGGCTCTAAGCCCCCCTATTTATACAAATGGAGTCCTCCGAAAATCCTCCTAAAATCAAGGAGCTCAACTTCCTAGAATTGGAGAATAAATAGCAGTCCTTATTCACTTGCTCAGCTGCACCTTGGATGCATCAATGTGGACCTTTGTGCTCCGAGTTGATGATGGAGGATTCAAGGAAAGGGGTCATCAATGAAGGAGACACCCCCCTACAAATCCTCTTCCCTATTTTCCTTGAGTATTTGCTACCATTTTCACATAAATCCCTTGACTTTGTCCAAAATTGACCAAAAAATCTGCATAAAGCACACATTAGACTACATGGAAAAATGACTAACCCAATTCACTCTATTAGCAAAAATATATTCAAAAACATGCAATAAAATAATGAGAATGGTGGATTAAGTTGAATTAAGAGGCAAAAGGAGCCCATATAATTACCCATTTATGGGGCTTATCAATGACTACCCAAAGCGACTGCTCAAAGAGCGTGGTATAGTCCTTCACTATGCCCACTACTATTGCTACTGCATATTTCACAATGGTCTCAGGTTGCTCTCTGATCTCTAGCAGAGTCGAAGGTTGGGCCTTCAATTGCAACTATGCAATTTTTAGGTTCAGCTCCAGGTGAGCCTTTTCCAATTCAGTTCGTGTGTTGTGCACTCTAGCAGTGAGCGTTCGAACCCTCACATCTACCAGCTCAGCCTCGAGAATGCCTAGCTCCGGGACAGTCCTGTATGCCTCAGCCATGACTATGGAAATGTGTTAGTTATTGTCAGTAATGTCATTTACAAGGTCAAGGGCAGAGTCTCTTTGCATGGTTATCTGGGCATTGTTGACCTTTTGTTCACCGATCACCTGCAATGTGCACTGTTTACGGACCCAAAGTTTCACGATCACGCCATCCTACAAAAGGTGAAGCAGCTCATTAGGAAGCACAGATAGGTTGATTCCAACTCTCTTGAGGTAACTGACAACAAGTTTTTTAGCTTCAGTCTCTGTTGTCACTGCTCCATCTGGCAGAACTATTATTAGCGGATCCCTTGTGCGCAACATCCCTGCTGCTTCTGAGGTGCCAGGTGCGAAACTGGTTGACACCACGCTAGTCTGTATCTGTGATGCGTGGACCTACAACTCATGTAGACCCATCTATATGGCACCCAATGTCTTTTGTTGTTGCTACTCGAACAACTACAACAATTCCGTGGTGGCATCCCACACCGTATCACCTATGTCATTTAAGTCCCCATCTGTTAGGGTGATCAGGTCCAGAGACGTCTTGCTAGCCTTAGAATTCTTTCGCGACCCTACTTTTTATGGGTCTCTGGTGTGCTTGATGCAAAATGGAGTCATCTCCAGGTCCACTCCTCCTTGCTCCGTCTGATCATCTTCTTCATCGGTCTCGGAGGAAGGTGACTTCTGACTCTAGTAAGAGTCGTGCTCCTCTTCACTTGCCTGTCCACCTGATTGCTATGTGAAAGCACACTCTGCCTTGGCCTTATCATCGGCCTCCTTTCTGCTCTTTGTGGCTAGCTATTCAATCTTCAGCTTGGCTTCTTCCTTCTTCTGCTACGTGTCAGACTCGCTGGATCCCACTGTTAAGTTCGTGGCATTCTCCAATCTGCCAGCTAATGGTCAAGGACTGCTACAATTGCATAATCTATGGCCAACTATGGAAGGTCGTGCCACTTTTGCTCAGGGTCCTTCCATGCCTGTATTGAGACATGGTGGAAGTCAGCCTTGAATTCCACGTACTCCTGCAACTTCTGAAAATTTATAGGTGTCAGTCGTGGCTTTCGGTTGATGGCCATATGGATGCTCATCTCTATCAAGATCCAGAAGATCTTGATGTCCTTTATCCATTGAGGGTCCTTCATCACCCACAGCGAAGTGAACTTCGCTGCCTCTAGTAGGTTTGGTGCAACTGAAGGAAACTGGCTATCTTCAAGTTTCTCCCACGTAACCAACACTATGGACAACAATAGCCATGCATAGTGAAAAGTCTTACAGTGATCTTGTTCCTCGCGGTAGTTCACGGGGAACTCACTGTACAGGTAGTGTGCCTAGTTAAGTTGAACTCCCTCTGTGCACTGGGCTACCATATCTATCACTCGTGCTGACACTTCATCTGCATGACACTTTTGCATGACCTTCCCTGCCAATATTTGCATTGCCACCTTGATCGCGGGGTCAGAGATACTCAAAATGGCGTATCCATGTGACTTCTTTACGAGCTTGAATTTTTTTTTCATTGCCTCAGCGAGTGCATGCTCACTGGCCTTTATTCTTGATCTGAAAATCACTCATGAGTGATCTTAGTTAATTAATTAATGAATGAAGGTATTATAGACACATGTGCTAGTGTGTGTCTATGTTATCTTAGGCAACAGATCGATCAAATTACAAAATACATAGACACTAGAAAATGGAAAACAGTAAGAGAAAAACACAGTAAGCAAATACAAGAACACAACAAATTAACAAGGAGTTCACCCAATCCTCCTCGGCTATGTCTCTGGTCCAGCTTTCAATGGTGGCCTTTTCTTATTGTGTCTTTAAAGCAGAGTTTTTTACAATGAGGAGCTCAGTTTGAGTCTCCTGAAATAGATGATCCTTAATAAGGTGGTTCTTCGATTCCCCAAGCCACTAGAGTGCATAGACTCTTCCTTACTAAGTCTCGACCTCAACTGGTCTTGAATGGGATAGGTCCAGTTTGGTACCCACCTCCCGACAGATATCCTCTCAATATTGCTCGAACCTCTCAAGCCCTCTGTCTACTCGATGCTACCTTACTCTATAGGTTAGCTCGACTCTCTATTTTCTGCTTCTTGCTTATTCTTTGTCCTATATCTTTGTCTCACTGTCTCCTTCTTTCTTATAGTGCTCACTTCGATGCACTCTCTCTTTCGTTCTTTGTCTATTCATGGCTTAAATCCAATACGGCTCATGACTATTCGCTTCCTTTTCCACCCCTTCGGATCATCTGCTATTGTTTTCTTGGAGTTCCCTGCCTCTGCGTCATCACCACTGTGTAACGTCTCACAAGGAAGTGGCCACTTGTCCTCTCACGAATTAAGCCAGCTCTTCCTCAAACGGTTTGATATTTCGGTTACATTGTGTAATGATTCATTTGCCCACTCAGCGGTCAAATCAGACTTTAGGATTTTATACACCACAACTTAATTCTCCCTCCAGATCTGGTCATTCATCAAGTGCAATCTCCACCAATAGATCTGGAGCCCCCAGATCCTACGGTGTTTGCTCTTATCACGCGGTTGACTTGCTCGACCATTAGCTCACGATGAGAGGTGGTTTTCTCTCTCATCCACTGGACACGTGTCATGCAATGTGTGGAATCGCTCATTCTCCTACCAAATCCGCTTATTGCCCAACATGCCTTCGATATTCCACTAGTTTTTTGAGCGCGGGGCCTACCTTTTGCTTTAGTGCTTTCCCTATGGTTTCTTGGCTTCCCATGCGACTGAGCGCTTGTGGCTTTTCCTTCTCGAGGGGTTTTGCCCACCGATGCATGATTAGAGCTAAGCACTAATCGCGCATTAGAAAAGGCCTCTGTTTTTCGATCTAGACATCCTAACTGCTAGTTTTCATCCTACACGGTCTCCATGGGCCTCGTTCAACATGCTTTGACTGAGGTTTACTGGCTACAAACTACCACTCGTCCAGATGTCTTCCTAATAGCTCTTTGTTCACAAGTTTTTGAAGTCTATCCTGATTTGATACAGTCATATCACTTTGATAATTGCATGGATCCAATTCAAATCATGGCCTTCCCAATAAAGAAATCTTTTGGACCACCAAAAGTTGTTTTTCAAGCATCGACTAAGTGAGGGTACAATTGTCTCACTTGTCCAATCTCTATCCAATTTTCACTACTCGACTTTGAACCCTTGAGCCCAACTCTGAGGTACTCAACATCTCCCTTGCACGTCGTCCTCACCTTCCTGTCTAGAACTGTGTCTTCCTGCAATTCATTAAGATATTCAGGTAAGAGGTCGTCAATAGAAGGCAATTGAATTTGCTCTTCAGGATCTTCAATTATTGAAGGTTTAGACAATCTCAAGCAATCTGCATTTATGACTGAGTAGATGTGCATGTAAGCTAGTAGATCAAGGTGAAAATCATTCTCACCAATCTTCTCAAGTATCTTGAACGGTCCATACCTGATAGGCTTTAGCTTTTTACCTTCACCTTGCATCCTGTCCTTGCTGATACATAGCTAGACTTGGTCACCAACTTGGAAACTATGCTCCATCCGATGCTTGTCATGCTTTGCCTTGTATTTGGCTAGGCTCTTTTCCAGCTATTCCTGTACTGCCTAGTGGATCTCTTGGATTTGTTCAATGAACCTAGTTGCCCTGTCCACATCACTGTGTCCCTCAACTGTGGTGTCTTTACCAAAGAAAAAATCCAAAGGAGACCTTGGTGTGAAACCAAAACAAGTCTCAAAAGGAGATCTCTGTGTAGAAGAATGTTTTGCTCTATTGTAAGGGTGATGCATATAACATAAATGTTCATCCCAAAGCTTAGGGTGCTTGGTGCAATATCCCTTGAGTAACTGGATCACTGTCTTGTTAACTACTCTTGTCTGGCCATCAATTTGTGGATGAAAAGTTATGCTTTTCTTCAGTTTGGTGTCCATAAGTTCCCACAAACTTGACCAAAACTTCTCCAAAAATCAAGTGTCTTGATCAGATACAATGGAAGTGGGTAATCCAAAATGAACCCATACATGTTGAAAGAACAGTTTTGCAGTTTGTTCAACTATAATCTATTTATTACAAGGTATCAAAATACACATTTTGCTAAACCTATCCACAACAACATACAGATAATCATGACCTTTCCTAGATTTAGGCAGTCCTCCAACAAAATCCATGGAAACACTTTCCCAAGGGTTAGAAGGAACTAGTAATGGAGTGTACAAGTCTAGTTTTCTATTGCTCGGCTTGCTTTTTGCACACATAGTACACCCTCTTACATATCTAGAAATTGTCTCATTCATTTTTGCCAATAACAAAATCTTTGCAGCTATGAAACTATTCTACTTACCCCAAAGTGACTTGATATTATAGAAGTGTGTACTTCTCGAATTATCTTTACTCTTTCAGTTTGTGGAATGCATAACTTCCCACAATAGT
>APFE030494737.1:6409-50839 GCA_000404065.3 Pinus taeda | reverse complement strand
AAAAAAAAAAATGAAATGAGATTATCTTATTACAAGGATATACACATCCTTAAAATTGAAAAAAAGTAAATGGGAAACAAATGGTACTTGAAGTATTCACAATACCAACCCAACATTATACTTTAAAATTATTATTTTTTTCATTTTTAACCATAGTGAATAAATAATTTGTTAAAGTAATTTGGCCTGGGCGCAATATCAAATGTACACCATATTTTTCAGTTACAAACTGTAGATGAAATTTTTAGAATTTTTAATCGAATTCCATCCCTGAGCCAAAGCGAGCTTTTCCAACGATCATGTCACCGGGAATTCACGAAGAATGTGTTCTTCTCACAGAAAAAAGTAAAAAAACCAAAAACTTACCTCTACGCCTCACTTGACTCTAAAAAGTACAAAGAGTGAATAGAAATCATTGTTATCATTTAGATATTAATATAATTTTATAAAGTCATTAAAACGTCATTTTTATGTTTCATTTTGTCCATCCATGAAATATCATTGTTATAATTATCCGGCTAATATTAATTATATCAAATACGTTTGAATTTTAACGAAATAACTTCAATGCATAGTGGTGTACGATTGATTTCTTATTTATTTTTAATTTAATATATATTTCCTGTGATTATTTGTTTATTCATTTTTGCATATTTATTTATTTCAAATTCCGTATTTAATTTCTGATATTACAATGCAATTCTTTTAATATAGATTTAATATTTTGTTTGTTTTTTATATTATTTAATTTAATAGTAAATTTTTTAAATATTTTAAAAATTTATGAAACTCTTAATTTTATGGGAGAGAAGATCATAAATGTAATGTGAAACCAAGAATATTGTTATTTAGTTACATGAAATTATTAAAATAAAGAAGATGGTTATTTAGTTACATGAAATTATTATTTATGAAAAAGGAATTGGTTTATTTAAGTTTTGTGATTTTTCAAGATGGTTTGAAAATGGATGAGTGCAAATTTATAGCAATTATTAATTGACTTAAAAATTGTTTTAAGGAATGTCTTTGAGTGAGAACTTTTCATGATCCAGGAAGATTTAATGAAAAGTTTATTAAGAACTTTAGTAGCATTTGAGTTTTTAATGTAGAGCTAGTGAAGGAAAGTAAACAATCATTCAAAAGGATAATAGTAGTTGATAGAAATTTCAAATTGTAAAAGAAAAATATATAATTTATTTTTAAATTGAGACAAATGCGAGTCAAAATGTTATTGGAGTTGCATTAATCCAAGAGGGAAGATTAATTGTGTATTTTAGTGAAAATCTAAATGAAACAAAACAGAAATATTCCTCTTATGATAAAGAATTTTATGACATAGTTCAATCTTTAAAGAAATTGAGACATTATCTCAAGGCCAAGTGTTGGGTGTGGAGCTTAATTGTTTTCCTGATTGTTCAGAGGTTTTTTGTTTCAGTTATGTTGGATCCTTGTTCCTAATGGGCCAGCAACACCGCCCGTTTAATCCATGTCAGGGGGGTCTAGGGACTCGGGCGGCAGCGATGATTTTATGAGCCCCACCCCTAAAGCTAAAGATAGATGAAAATTGCCTTCTAAAATTTTTTAATTTCGTAGTCAATGTGGGTCATTCATTAGGTAGATGATCTAAGAGTAGAAATTATGTTAATTTAGTTTTTTTTTCCTTATAAGACAATCATCAGTTTATATGAGGGAATTGTATTGCAATTGTGCATTATTATTATTCTGAGAGAGAGAGAGAGAGAGAGAGAAGGTTGTATGAGAGCGAAGAGGAAATTACATCGGATCTATTGTAAGTTGTATCTCTTCATTTTGCTAGATAATATAAAAGGTAGGACTGGATGTTTTTCTGTGGACGTAGCCCAAATTGGGTGAACCACGTATATCTGTGTCTCTCTTGTTTTATGCATTTTTGTATTTGTGTTCCCCCAATATTTTTCATATTTCATTACTCCATCAATTAATTTCTAACAACTAGTATCAAAGCCGAAGGTCTATTTGGCTAATAAACTTGTAGGAAAGAAGGGTTTTTGGTTCGAGTAGGAGAAATGGTGGAAGATGGTAGGTTTAGGGTTGAGAAATTTAATGGGCAAAAATACTAGTTGTGGAAGATGTAGATGGAAATTATCTGTATCAGAAAGATCTGTACCTACTATTGAGCGGAAAATCAAAGAAGTCGACAAGTATGACGAACGCAAAATGAGAGATTATTGATAGAAAAGCACTAGGAACAATTCAACTATGTCTGGTAGCATCAGTGGCTTTCAACATTTCAAATGAAATGACAACAAAAGGTTTATTGACGACATTGGCCAAACTATATGAAAAACCCTCGGCCTCAAATAAAGTATTTCTTATGAAGCATCTATTTCATATGAAGATGTTGGAACATGGATCTTTTGCTGATCATTTAAATGAATTTAACATGGTTACCGACGAGTTAAGTTTTGTAGGGGTAAATTTTGACGATGAAGTTAAGCCTATGTTATTTTTTTGCTCATTGCCAGAAATTTGGAATGGCTTAGTTATGACTATTAGTAACTCTGTCTCTAAATCTAGTACTAAAAAGTATGATGATATTGTTGATGTTATCCTTAGCAAGGAAATGTGACGAAAAAGCTCAGGTGAGACTTCAGATGATGCTCTGATATCTGTAGAGTCTTTCTTTCCTCTAATCTTCACTGCCACATTGAACTCTAATCTTCTCTGCCACATTCAACACCTCAACATGGGAGACTCCCAGGGCGACCCACCCACTCACAATTTCAAAAAAAATAACAATAATATGTTGGATTTAAGAGATCTGTGGTTATCAATTTTTGGATCATTAACCGGAGAACCCACAGTATAAACATCTTTTTGCCGACGTTTCAAATCCCAACTGGGATCCATCATCAAGACTTTGAGAATGATGTTGGCAAAAAGATGTTTATACTATGGGTTCTCCGGTTAATGATCCAACAATAATATGATTTTTTTTGAATTTTTAATCGAATTCCATCCTTAGCCAAAGCGAGCTCTTCCAACTATCATGTCACCGGGAATTCACGAAGAATGTGTTCTTCTCACAGAAAAAGTAAAAAAACCAAAAAGTTACCTCTACGCCTCACTTACTCTAAAAAGTACTAAGAGTGAACAAAAATCACCATTATCATTTTGATATTAATGTAATTTTATAAAGTCGTTAAAACGTCATTTTTATGTTTCATTAATGCTATTATGAAATATTTTGTCTATCCATGAAATATCATTGTTATAATTATTCTGCTAATATTATATCAAATAGGTTTGGATTTTAACGAAATAACTTCGGTGTACGATTGATTTCTTATTTATTTTTAATTTAATATATATTTCGTTGTGATTATTTATTTTTAATTTAATATATATTTCGTTGTGATTATTTGTTTTATTTCATATTTGCATTCTATTTCATAAATTTCGTATTTTAATTTCTGATATTATAATGCAATTCTTTTTAATATAAGATTTATTATTTTGGTTGTTTTTTTATTATTTAATTTTAATGTTGATTTTATTAAATATTTTTAAAACTTTAATGAAACTCTTAATTTTATGGGAGCGAAGATCATAAATGTAATGTGAAACCAAGAATATTGTTACTTACATGAAATTATTAAAATAAAGAAGATTGTTATTTAGTTACATGACATTATTTAGGAAGGAATTAGTTTATTTAAGTTTTGTGATTTTTTTGAGATGGTTTGAAAATGCGTGACTGCAAATTTATAGCAATTATTAATTGACTTGTTTTAAGGGATGTTTTTGAGATGAGAAGTTTTCATGATTCAAGAAGATTTAATAAAAGGTTTATTAGGAATTTTAATATCATTTGAGTTTTTAATGTAGAGGTAGTGAAGGAAAGTAAACAACCATTCAAAAGGATAATAGTAGTTAATAGAAATTTCAAATTGTAAAAGAAAAATATAATAAAATGATTTGTCTTAGCTTTACTAAATTTTAATAATTTATTTTCAAATGGAGACAAATGCGAGTCAAAATGTTATTGGAGTTTCCTTAATCCAAGAGGGAAGATTAATTGTGTATTTTAATGAAAATCTAAATGAAACAAAACAGAAATATTCTTCTTATGATAAAGAATTTTATGATATAGTTCAATCCTTAAAGAAGTTGAGACATTATCTCAAGGCCAAGTGTTAGGTGTGGAGCCTGATTATTTTCCTGATTGTTCAGAGGTTTTTTGTTTCAGTTATGTTGGATCCTTGTTCCTAATAGGGCAGCAACGCCACCCGTTTAATCCATGTCAAATGGGTCGAGGGACTCAGGGGGGCGACAACGATTTTATGAGCCCCACCCCTAAAGCTAAAGATAGATGAAATTTGCCTTCTAAAATATTTTAATTTCATAGTCAATATGGGTCATTCATTAGGCAAATGATCTAATAGTAGAAATTATGTTAATTTATGTTTTTTTGCCCTATAAGACAACCGTCGGTTTATATGAGGGAATTGTATTGCAATTGTGCATTAGTATTATTCTGAGCGAGTGAGAGAGAGAGAAGGTTGCGTGAGAGTGAACAGGAAATTACATTGGATCTGTTGTAAGTTGTATCTCTTCATTTTGGTAGATAATATAAAAGGTAGGACCGGTTCTTTTTATGTAGATGTAGCCCAAATTAGGTGAACCACGCATATCTATGTCTCTCTTGTTTTATGCATTTCTGTATTTGTGTTCCCGCAATATTTTGCATATTTCATTGCTCCATCAATTAATTTCTAATAACTGGTATCAAAGCCGAAGGTCTATTTGGTTAATAAACTCGCAGGAAAGAAGGGTTTTTGGTTCGAGTGGGAGAAATGGTGGAAAATGCTAGGTTTAGGGTCGACAAATTTAATGACCAAAAATACTCTTTGTGGAAGATGTAGATGGAAGATTATTTGTATAAGAAAGATTTGTACCTACCATTGAGCAGAAAATCAAAGAAGTCGATGAGTATGACAGACGCAAAATGAGAGATTGTTGATAGAAAAGCACTAGGAACAATACAACTATGTCTGGCAGTATCAGTGGCTTTAAACATTTCAAATGAAATGACAACAAAAGGCTTATTGATGACATTGGTCAAACTATATGAAAAACCCTCGGCCTCAAATAAAGTATTTCTTATGAAGCATCTATTTAATATGAAGATGTTGGAACGTGGATCTGTTGCTGATCATTTAAATGAATTTAACATGGTTACCAATTAGTTAAGTTTTGTAGGGGTAAATTTTGATGATGAAGTTAGGTCTATGTTATTTTTTTCTCATTGCTAGAAATTTAGAATGGCTTAGCTATGAATAATAGTAACTCTATCTCTGGATCTAGTACTTTAAAGTATGATGATGTTGTTGGTGTTATCCTTAGCGAGGAAATGTGACGAAAAAGCTCAGGTGAGACTTCAGGTAATGCTTTGACTGCAGAGACCAGGGGAAGAAAAATGGAAAGAGGAAGGAGACAAGGAAATTACAGTAAGTCGAGAAAAGGAAGATCTAAATCTAGATTAGGGAAAGTATTCTAGAAATGCAGGAAGGAAGGACACCTAAAGAAAGACTGCAAATCTTGGAAAGGAAAAGAAGGAGATGGACATAAAGAGAACAATCATGAAGTGAATGTGACAGGTGATGTGTTGCAAGATGCTTTCATTCTTTTATTAGAGAATATTATTGATGCATTGGTGGTAGATTCAGGGGCTTCATTCCATGCGACACCCAATAGGAAACATTTTCATGACTATCTTCAAGGAGATTTTGGACACGTTCATTTGGGTGATGACAAACCTTGTAAAATCATTGGAATGGGTAAGGTTTTTATAAAACAACATAATGGAAACCAATGGCTATTAAAGGAAGTAAGACATGTTCCATATTTGAGGAAAAATCTAATTTCAACACGGAAGTTAGGTGGTGAAGCCTATGTAACTACATCCACAAACAAAACCTGGAAGGTCACTACAAGATCCCTGGTAATAGGAAAAGGAGAAAATGTTGGTACGTTGTATTTATGCAATGGTATTTCTAATTTTGCTAATGCTTTAACCTCCGCGGGAGCATATACAACATTGTGGCATCATTGGCTTAGGCACGTGAGTGAGAAGGGGATACAAATTCTTCACTCAAGAAATTTGTTGCCAAGTTTGAAGCATGTTGATTTGGATTCCTGTGAAAATTATGTTTATGAAAAACAGAAGAGAGACAAATTTATCAGAGTTGGCAAGGCAAAGAAGAGTGAAAAATTAGAGCTTGTGCATGCAAATGTATGGGGACCTGCTCAGGTATCATCTCTTGGTGTCTCTCACTATTATGTTACATTTATTGATGATGCAACTAGGAAAACTTGGATTTATTATATTCAAAATAAATCTGATGTATTTGATACTTTCAAGAATGGAAATATTTGGTTGAGAATGAGACATGAAAGAAGTTGAAGTGTCTCAGATAAAATAATGGTGGTTAATACTTCAGCAAAGAGTTTGATAACTATTGTTCAAAGCATGTAATTCACAAAGAGAAGATAGTTCAAGAAACACCACAAGAAAATGGTGTTTCTGAGAGGATAAACAGGACAATCATGGAGCATGCAAGGTGCATGAGATTTCATGCAAGATTGCCCTTACAATTTTGGGCAAATGTTGTAGATAATGTTGTTTATCTAATAAAAAGAGGACCTTCAAGTTCCTTGGATGGTGCTATTCCAGAAGAGGCATGGACAGGTAAAAAGGTAAACTACTCATTTTTAAATACTTTCAGTTGTGAAGCCTTTGTCCACATCAACAAAGAAAATAGAATAAATCTTGAGGAAAATAAATAAAAAATTTACCTTTATTGGATATGGTGTAGATGATTTTGTTTATCCCTTATATGGTTATGAAAATCACAAAATCATTAGGAGCATAGATGTCATATTCAATGAATGGGCCTTGTATAAGGATTATATGCAAGGAAAGAAACAAGAAAAAGAAAACAATGAATACCAAGTGCTTGATGAGATCATAGAAAAAGTAAAGTTGCCTAAATATCATAATGATCAACAACCATAACAACAGAAACAACCACAACAACAATAGCAATAGGCCCCTCAAACAACTAAAAGTGGTGTTAGAATATCTACCAGTATAAGTAGACCCCCTGAGTGATACTCTCCATTATATTATGTATTGTTGACTGATTCTAGTGAAACGCAAAGATATGAAGAAGAAATGCAGATAGAAACAAGGAAGAAGTGGGAGCAAGCCATGGAAGAAGATATGGAGTCCTTAATGCATAACTAGACTTGAGACTTAGTCAAGTTGTCCGCAGGTAAAACAAAATTGTAAAATAAATGGGTTTATAGGTTGAAGAAAGAAGATGGAGGAAAATAGAGGTATAAGGCTAAACTTATGATGAAGAGGTTTACACAAAATAAAGGTATAAACTTTGATGAATTTTTTTCTCTTGTTGTTAAAATGACTTCAATCAGAATTATTAAGTCTAACGGGAGCAAAAGAATTGCATCTTGAGGAGTTAGATGTAAGGATAATGTTTCTCCATGGGGATTTGGAGGAAGAAATATATATGCAACAGCCATAAGGGTATGAGGTCAAAGGAAAGGAAAAATTAGTGCAAAAATTGAAGAAAAGCTTCTATTGATTAAAACAAGCTCCAAGGAAGTGGTATCTAAAATTTGATAGGTTTATGTCTGACAAGGTTATACTAGATGTCACTCTAACCATTGTGTTTATCTTAAAAAGAAAGATGATGGAAAAAATATTATATTGCTATTTTATTTAGACAACATGCTTGTTGCAGGGTCTAACATGCAAGAAATAAATGCACGCAATAGAAAATTAACAAATTAATTTGCAATGAATGATTTGGTTGTTGCAAAATAAATCCTTGATATGAGAATAACTAGAGATAGAAAAAAATTGCAAATTAACATTTTCTCAAAGTGAGTACATATAAAAGGTGTTGGAAATATTTAATATGCAAAATGCGAAACCAGCTAGTACACCTTTCAATGTCATATTAACCAGTTTGAAAATGCTAGCCATTTTAAACTAAGTAAGGAGATGTGTCCCAAGACTCAAGAAGAGATGGATTATATATGTAAAGTTCCATATGCATCAGTAGTTGGAAGCTTAATGTATGTGTTGGTCTGCACAAGGCATAATATTGCACATGCAGTGGGAGTTGTAAGCAGGTATATGAACAATCCAGGAAAAGAGCATTGGATGGAAATGAAGTGGATTATTGGGCATTTGAGAGGTACCACAAATAAAACATTATGCTTTGGTGGTTCAAACATTACTCTATAGGGATATGTTGATGCAGATATTGTAGGTGATAGAGATAACAGGAGGAGTACCACAAGATATGTGTTTAACGTAGTGGAACAACTATCAGTTGGGTTTCAAAGTTGCAAACATTGTTGCACTTTCAACAATAGAAGTAGAGTATGTTGCTGCTACAGAGGCTAGTAAAGAAATGATTTAGTTACAAAGATTTATGGATGAGTTGGGAAAGAAGCAGAAGATGGGAAGGTTATACAGTGTCAGCCATAGTGTCTTTCAACTTGCAAAGAACTTAGCATTTCATTCCAAGATTGTCCATTAAGAGGATGATCTGACAATAGAAGTTATGTTAATTTAGGGTCTTTTTCCCTAGAATGTGACCCTCAGTTTATGTGAGGGAATTGTATTGTGGTTGTGCATTATTATTATTCTAAGCAAGAGAGAGAGGAGGTTGTGTGAGAGCAAAGAGGAAACTACAACAGATCTATTGTAGGTTATATCACTTCATTTTGCTAGATAATATAAAAGGAAGGACTGGTTTTTTTTCCATGGACGTAGCCCAAATTGGGTGAACCACGTATATCTGTGTCTCTCTTGTTTTATGCATTTTTGTATATGTGTTTCCGCAATATTTTGTGTATTTCATTGCTCCTTTAATTAATTTCTAACACTAAAGAGTTTATTTTGTACATTGACAATTGTGCTTTACAGTTTATTAGTATTCAACAAAAATTGAATCAAAGACATGCTAAGTGGGTAGAATTTCTACAAAATTTTAAATGTGATACTAATCACAGAAGTGGTACATCAAATAAATTAGTTGATGCATTGAGTAGAATTAATTTTATTCTACATGAATTTCAAGTTAATGTTTTGGTATTTTATGAGCTAAAATAGATGTACAAAGATGATGCATATTTTAAGAATGCACATGTAGCATGTGAAAATACAATTAGAATGAACATAATTCAAAGGTTGAGTTATATGGTTCATGAAGGGTTGTTGTTCAAAGATACCAAATTTTGTAGACCGAAATGTTCAATGAGAGACAATTTGATAATTTGATAAAGGAAAAACACAATAGAGGATTGTCATGACATTTTGGACATGATAAAATGTTTGCTTTGTTGAAAGCTTTTTTTTTTTGCTAGGTACATTGCAAGCTATGTAAAAAGGTCTGTTGAAAGGTGTGAAATTTCTCATCATGCTAAATGATCAAGGTGGATATTGGTGGTCACCCACCTATTCCACTTGACTCAAAACATAGTTTCCTATTGTGCAACATAGTTTCTATTTTTGGTATTTTTCAGGTCCTAAACTTCTGGAGCCATTTTGAGGCCCTAAATGACATTTTTTGTGGAAACATACTGACTGCAATCGTAAACTACCATTGATGGTTGAAAATTGTATTCTTTAGATAGACCCTTCCAACAAGTTATCATGTGTGCCAAATGGATATCATATGCCAAAGTTACGACCTAAGAAGTTGACGTTCCAACTTACCCCATCGGGCCCATAAGCCTTTGGTGCTTCATCTCCTAGGGTTAGGTTATTGGATTTTTAGGGTTCCATATTGCTTCTTCATAATAAAAAGGCCTCAGAGCCTCACTATAAAATATTTTAGGAAGGCATGTAGCTTGCACATCTCTTCTGAGAGATAAGATACCACTATTTGAGCTAGTTTGCTTTCATTTTGCTTGTAACCAATTTTTAGTATTTTCCATTATTTCATTAAATTCAAGTTTCGTTATATCTTTGTGTTTTTTTAGTAATATGTGTTTCATTTTGTTCCCTTCATAAAAAAATATCACTGGTATCATAGTTGTATGCTCTTTCTCTATTTTTTTGTGCATGCCCCCAACAAGGTCGAGGTATAAGGAGTTGGGACTTGAACTATTTGAGACATTACAAGATCATCTTCACTAAACCTAACAGTTGTTCATGGCAAAAGAAAATAAATATGAGGGGGTAGCAGATCCTATTAAATTATTGCTCGAAGAATCCACTGAGTGACAAAAGAACGAGATGATGGATAATTTTCCCAGATCCTTCAACAGATGCTAATAAGCGACACATCTTCATCAAGTGGCCACTTTGAAGGTGACACCCCCTTTAAGGTATAAGATTATTTTGATATTCGTCTATTTGAAGGTCAGATAGATGCAAATGCTCTAGACAAATGGTTAAATCTTCTAAAAGGGTATTTTCAGCCCACAATTTTTTTGACAAGGAAAAGATTACCTTTGCACTACCTAAGGACACTTCCCATGTAAAGGATTGGTGGAAAACCTACTATGAGCAAAGGGCCATAGAGGAATCCCCACTATTTGTAGTCTCATCCACTTGGGACTCTTTTAAAGATGTTGTTAAGGAAAAATATTACCCTATTTGAAGCTATGAATACCAGTACATAAGATGGACCACACTATAGTAGGAAAGGGACCAAGGAGTGTTAGAGTTCACAAACATATTTCATGCCTTGCACACCAAGCTAGGTATCAAAGACTTTGAGCAACCTTTGGTGATCAAGTATCGTGGTTGTCTACACAGGTACATCCAATTAGAAACGAAGTTCCTAGACTGTTGGGAAGAACACTTGCAAAAAAAAGTGTGAGCAAGAAGTTTGAAACTTATACATTTCATTAATATTTCAACACAAAATTTAAATAAACTTTTTAAATATCTATGTTAACTAATTTATAATATTTCAACACGAGATTTAAATATAACTTTTAAAAAATTATTTTTCTAATTTATGTTGATATCAACTTCATATTTATCTATATATAAAATGAAAATGTTAAAATAAAATATTTTAATGTTGTATGCAACAAAATATTCAATGTCCAAAGAAAAAAGTAATTGAAAATTCAGTGTACTCCATATGACATTCAAAAGTACAGTTTAAACAATTAAAAATTACACTCAGTATATGTATGGAGAGAGAGAAAACCACTACAGATTCATTGGGATCTATAAGGAATGAGAGGGATGTAATGCTTTCTTCACATTTTTCACTTTAAAAGAGATTTGGACTTGAAGAGATTGATCCTCTTGGCACATGCTAGATCCGTTCTTAAGATGGATGTATATTGGTCTAACAAATTCTTACTTTGGCTACATATATCCCTTTCCTAAGAATCAAATGACACTGGTCATAGCTCTCTAAGATCATGTATACCTTTTAGATTACTATTTAGAAAAATATGAAATAAAATTTAAGGAAACCAATTTTTTTATAGATGAGTTTTAATCTAAGAAAGTCAAAAGTTACTTTAACCAATCAATGCTCCTCCATCATAGTTTCCTTATAGTTAGACTCCTTTGACTTTTCATTTTTTTGTTGAACTATACAATTAGAAATACTTATACAATATCTCCTAAAATGGGTTAATTTTCTTTACTTAAACAAGTATGTGATCTTCATACTCTTTTACATCTATATAATTAGATGATTAAAAAACAATACAATACATATTTTACTTTAAATAATAAAATATGAGCAGAACTTTACTTTATGTGAAGAAAGTCATAAAACAATATATATAAGATAAAAAGAAATAGAAAAGAATGTACATTAAATATAAATAATTAGAATACCCTTGAGGCGAGGAAAGGGAACACCGAAGAGTAAGAGGTTAAATTTTTATTATATGTAAATGCATTGAATGCAAATTTAACAATTCATTTAAAACAAGTTTTGTTGAGCAACTTAGTGTGTGTCACTCAAGTTAGAAATTATACTCTAGAAAAAATTGCATAGAACATTATAACCTACATTGGTCAATGCTAAATTAACAGTTGTTAATAGGCAAATTAAATTCTATAATCTTGCTTTAGCATGAACTAATAAATTGAGACGTGTACATATTTACAATTTTATTGCTACACAAATAATGGTGGGAAGTAACTGATGGTAAATATGTTATTTACCTAGATTTTATTAAAAGGAAAATGGATCGAAGGAGGACAAAGCTCTGGTTCTAGGGTTTAACAAAACTAGTGGCGGAGAGTACCAAGCATCCATGGAGACACAGGGAGGAGGGAGCGCCACTCCCTCCTGCAGTTACATGGTAGCAGACAGAGGAAGAGGAGGGAAAAAGAACAAACCTCCAAAGCCTTGGGAGGTCAAGACAAAAGACACAGAAAATGAGAAGGCGAAAGGTAGCAAAACCAATGCAGATCAAGGGGCCCACGAAGAAGACTGTCAGGAGAAAAAAGTGGAAGACAGAGGTCAAGGGTCAGAAAACAGAGCTAAGATGGGGCCATGTAAACCCAAGACCACAACTAAAGCTCAGGTTATTCTGAACGATCCACCTCTATAAGCGCACAGAGATCACATGGCTAACTATGCCATCATATGTAAATTTATTGGAATCTAGCCATCAGAGAAAGCGTTGTACACCTGGATAAAATACAACTGGAAACCAAAGGGGGAGTTAAATATTCATCTTGGATCCAAAGGTTTTTTCACCGTGGTGTTTACGAACATGGAAGATAGAGACGGAATCTTTGAAGGAGGTCCATACTTCTTTGCAGCTGTTGGGCTCTATATGAGGCCATGGATGATGAACTTTGTGCTTGAACGAGAAACCTTCACTTCGGTACCGGTATGGATTCAACTATACTCCTTACCTTTAGATTACTGGATGCCTGAGTCTTTAAAAGCTATAGGCAATAAATTAGGTCATTTATTAAAGATTTCAGAAGCAACTCTAAGGGGAAAATATACATCCTATGCCTGCATATGTGTGGAGATGGACCTATGAAGAGCCCTTCTAGATTAGGTCATTCTAGAAGTCTATGACGAGGAATGGGTTCAAGCAGTTGACTATGAACATATCTCGTTGAAATGTCACAAGTTTCATGAGCATGGGCATCTATCCATAGACTGTCCACTCAATTGAAGGGAGGAAAACCTAAATCCCAACAAAGGAAAAGACCAAATAGGTTTCTCCAAAGTAGGAAGGAAAGGAAAAGGGAGAGGAAGGAAGACACAAAAGAGCCCTAGTGTGAATGATAAAACAAAAAGTTACAACAGCTTTGAGATCTTGGGAGAAAAAGAAGTTGAGGAAGGGGATAAAGAGAGTATAGAGAATCAGACAGCAAGGGGGAAAGAAAAAGAGACCAGAATGGAGTACATTCAGGAACAGAATGAACACACGATGGACTCTTTGAATAACATGGAAGTAGAAAAAGACCAGGAAATGACTCAAAGTGAAAGTGGTACGGAGGTTCAAGATTTGTAGGAGATCTTGGAAAGGGAGAACCTAGAGCTAGAAAAGTTTCTAGAATAGAGCGAAAACCTGGGAATAAAATCCATCCCTCAGGAGGACGTGGATAAAGTCCAACAGATATTCCTTAACAAGGCACATCAAATAGTTGTAGGAGTCAAAAGCAAACATGACAACCAAGAAAACAAAGGAACCTCCTCAATAGGATTAATAGCTGGAATATTTAACAAAGAATCTAGGCAAAAGGAGGGGTAGGAAAAGATAGAAGGAACTACATTGGAGTGTGGCAAGCTCATGATTGATTCAAGAAGGATGAAATACCTTTCTAGTTACTCCTTTATAACCCCACCTCAATGAAAATCACAACCTGGAACATTAGAGGACTAGGGAGTAGAAGAAAACAGAGGAATCTTGGTAAAAGGATTAGAGAGGAAAACATGACATAGTATTCATACAGGAAACAAAATGCTTAGTGGAGAAGATCTGTGAAAAACATAGAAAATGGGTAAATAGATATGAATACCTTGAAGTAAAGGCAAACAAATTTGTTGGTGGTATTCTCACTCTCTGGGATCCACAGAAATTTGGTGTGATTGATGTGAAGGCATCTAGACTCACCTTTCTCTGATTTTCCAACCGGTGGGAGATAGACAATGTTACATGATCACCAATGTCTATGGTCCACAACCAATGGAGGACAAACTTCGACTCCTCACAACACTGGAGGATATGAAGAAGAGATAACTAGCTCTACCATGGATTCTTGGAGGTGATTTTAACATAACAAAATCACTCATGGAGAAGAAAGGAGGAACTAGAATACTTGGGAGAGATTCAATTGCATTCCAAAACTTCATCACCAAGGTTGATATGGAAACATGCAATGGAATCTTTACTTGGAACAACAAAAGAGGAGGCCCTACCCTAGTGGCCTCAAAATTGGACAGATTTATGGTTTCAAAGGAACTTCTTCTCAGGGGAAGCAACATTACTACACTTATTTTACCTTTTGGGGGTTCAAATCACTGGCCTATCCAATTAGAAGCCTCCCTTTTTGGAAAACCAAGGAACACCCCCTTCAGGTTTAAGAATGCTTGGCTCATACATTTAGATTTCCTCACAAATATTGAACAATGGTGGAAGGAAGATCTTTACCTTCAAGGTACAAAGATGTTCCTGCTTCACTGCAGGCTCAAACAAATTAAAGGCAGACTCAAAGAGTGGAACAAAAAGTAATTTGGTAACATCTTCAAAGCTAAAGGAGAGGTGGAAAAGAAACTAAAGGAAATAAACTAGATTCTTATCACAGAAGGCTACACAGATGAAAGGAAAGAGATGGCAGAGTTTCTCCAGCAGGAGTCAGACAATAGATGCCTTCAAGAGGAAATACTCTGGAGATATAAATCCAGAGTACAATGGATCAAAGAAGGGGAGAAAAACACTAAATTCTTTCACATATCCACCATAGCTCACCGAAACAACAATAAAATTGTGAAACTTACAGATCAGCATGGTGTAGAGAGAAACACTCATGAAGAGATGGAGAAAGTTCTACTATAGCATTTTCAGAAAATTGTTGAGGAAAACTCGGAAGATAGGTACTAGTCTACAAAAAAATTCACTCAGTACATCCCTAAATTGGTCACCAGAGAAGATAATTTCAATCTCAATAGACCAATAACAGTGGAATAAATTGAGGAAGAAGTGAAAGAGATGAAAAATGGGAAAGCACCAGGCCCGGATGGCTTCAATGTTGACTTTTTCAAAGATTGTTGGAAGATAGTGAAACAGGACATCTTGGAGGTAGTGGAAGACTCTCGAAGATTTAAGAAAGTCTTAAAGGCACTCAATGAATCTTGCATAGCCTTAATCCCCGAACAGGAG
This sequence comes from Pinus taeda, assembly GCA_000404065.3. Lineage (NCBI taxonomy): Eukaryota > Viridiplantae > Streptophyta > Pinopsida > Pinales > Pinaceae > Pinus > Pinus taeda. The sequence goes on along the minus strand of APFE030494737.1, from coordinate 35,431 downwards.
AAGGCCACCTCCCCAGACAGATTTCGGCCTATAGCATTATGCAATGTGATCTACAAAATTATATCCAAAGTCATTGCCAATCGTCTCAAACCTATCCTCCCAACCCTAGTGTCAGAGGAACAAATGGGCTATGTGGAAGGAAGACAAATTTTAGATAATATAATACAAGCACATGAAATGGTTCATTCACTCATTATCAACAAACAGGCTGGAATGATAATGCAGCTGGACATAGCAAAGGCCTATGACAAACTTAGCTGGTCATATATAAGAGCAATTTTAAAAGCCTATGGCTTTGATCATGATTGGATAAACTGGGTTATGGTGCTAGTTACCACACCCAGCTGTTCAATTCTTCTCAATGGCGTTCCTTCCAAAACCTTCAAGCCCTCTAGAGGTCTAAGGCAAGGAGATCCTCTTTCTCTTTTCCTCTTCATTCTAATGATGGAAGGGTTAGGAAGAGCTATCAGAGCTACTAAGGAGGAAGGCAGAATTCAGGGTCTAAGACTCACTCATGGTGGGGACACGGTGACACATCAATAATTTGTGGATGACACTATGCTTCAAGGCACTCCCATTGTTAAGGAAGCCAAAGCATTCAAATAGATTCTGAGTGAGTTTGCTAGGGTAGTAGGCACTGAGGTAAGTCTCACTAAATCAAAAATCTTCTTTTTCAATACAAATATTTCAATTCAAAGAAATCATTCCAAAATTTTGGGCTTTCATAGGGCGACACTACCTGTGAAGTACCTGGGAGTTCCTCTCACTGACAAACTGCTTCACAAGGACATCTGGGAGAATGTTCTTAATAAACTAAAAGATAAGATCAACAAATGGACAAACAGAGCACTAAATCTAGCAGGGAGACTAGTTCTCACTAAGGCTGTCCCACAAAGTATTCCTATCTATATGTTATCTGTCATTCCAGCACCAGTCGATGTAATGACCAATATAAGAAACATTCAGAGAGACTTTTTATGGGGGAAAGGTGAAGAAAAGAAGAAATGGGTCCTTGTGGCATGGGACAGAGTATGCAAACCTAAGTCCCATTGTGGCTTGAGTCTTCATGACCTAGGAATTCTAAATAGAGTTCTTGGTGCCAAAATCTGGTGGAGATGGCTAAAAGAAATTCAAGCCCCTTGGGAAAAACTATGGAAGCACAAATATGCTAGTAAATGGTAGGAGGAAAATCTAATCAGAATTACAGGACATGTAAAAGGTTCTGTAATTTGGAATAGGGCATGGGAGAACAGAGCCCTAGTCCAAAACCATAGTTTCTGGGAAATCAAAAATGGGAACCTGGCTTGGTTCTGGGAGGACAATTGGCAGCAAGAGGACAATCTTTGAAGTGAAGAATTAGCAGACATTTACACTGATACCATCAGCAAAGAACTAAAGTGTGTAAGTGACTATTGGGACCAAGCAAGGAATGATAAGAAGTGGAGAACTTGGAAACTTCCAGATTATAGTGGAATGGGCATGTTGCATACTCAAGCTATATCCCTTCAAGGTCTTTTAGACAAGAGACAAATCTTGAACTCAAACTTGAATGATCAACTAAGATGGGGAAAGAATAAGACAGGTCTCTGCAACCTTAAGGAAGCCAAAAGAATAGATGCAGGGCTAAATCATCCCAACACTAATAAGATATGGAAAGAAATCTGGGAAAATCCTCATTGGATGAAAGTAAATTGTTCAAGTGGTTGGTTCAATAGGGTAAGATTCTGACATGGGATAACCTAAAAAAAAGAGGCTTTGTTGGCCCCTCAAGATGTCACTTATGCAGACAACAAGAAGAAACTACAAATAATCTCCTAAATAGATGCACTTTCACCACAACTCTTTGGAATTGGGTTGGAGAAGTCTTTGAGCAGACAGACAGAGATGTTAATGACATCATCACCACTTTGAAGAACTGGAGGAAAAATTTCTCAGATGATGAGATCATAAACTCTACCTGGATGTTGACCCTAGGATTCTTAATTTGGAATGTCTAGAAGGAGCATAACAATAGGATTTTCAAGGATAAAGTGAGTCCATTGAGTAACATCCTCAAAATGGTCCTTAAACAACTCAAAGAAACTGTACATATCCTGGGAGGAGAAGCTATAGGTAAACCTATTGAACAAAGAGAGGCAAGAATATTGAAGAAATTAGAGCTCAAGGTTATTCTCCTTCAGGGTTCTATGTAGATTATCGAGAAAACCTCAACAAAAAAGTCTTCTTGGCAACCCCCTTCTCATGGTTTTTTAAAATTCAACATAGAAGGAGCTTCAGAAGAGAATCCAGGAAAGCAAGTTATGGAGGGGTTCTGAGGGATGAGGAAGGAAACATATAGGTCATCTTCCACAGTTATCTTGGCACTACTAACAATATGGCTGAGCTCATGGCTATGGAATCATGCCTGGAAATACTGCTCAAGTAAAACATTCAAAATGTCATCATTGAGGCTGATTCAGAACTAGTCATTAACTCAGTAAAAAGGATAAATGCTAGAGTTGCTCCTGAGAAAATCTTAGAACATTGGCAGCTTCTGCAAGTCTACCAAAGAATCCAAGCGCACCTAAGAATGCTGAGAACCCTCGGGTTGGTGCATGTTCGTAGGGAAGCAAACAAAGTGCCAAACTAGCTTGCCAATGAGGGGGTACAAAATAAGCACATCGATCTCTGTTGTTGGTGGGAGGATATAACAGATGAAAGGTTGAAGGAGGGATGTTCATCAGGAGCCCTTAGAGACCGACAACAACATCAGGAAAATCGAGAGACCGTATTTGTTGACACAAAGCCACGTTAACGGGGTACAGTTATTCTGGTTTCATCATGAAGTGTTTTGACATAAGTGTGATCCCTTTTAGGTGGCAGGTCTATGGCGGCCTCATTAACATGGGTAATGGCAATCTAGACGTATCAGGAGGATGGCTGGATAGAGGGATCTTCATCTCCTTTTGGCCCATGAGCCGAAACCTAGATTTTCTCGGTAACCACAAAACCGCAACTTATGCTGGTGATCAGCGTTACTGCCCTTGCGGTGGTTTCTAGTATTTCCCAAGCTCATCAAGTAGGAAGCAGTTTTTCTCATTTGGGAGTGATTCCACTCACCACGCGACACATTAGGGCTGGGGTGGAATTACCGCCTTCATCACGCTCTAACTATCGGTACTCTTATCTCGCGCCATAAGATCTGTAACCGTTGGATCAAGTGAAGATAATCTACAACCAAGATTTTGCATGCAAGTTGGTGGGTCCACTTCAGGGGTCATGTTCGAGCTGTTCACAAGCCCTCTCTGGGATCGCGCGCATATGGTGGATTTCAGAGGGTTAAAGTGATCGAAGGTTAAGCCTAAAACAAACCCGATAATATTATAGATTATGGCCTATTGGGTTTATCGGGTCCAATTCTTTTGTTAAAAGGTGTGCTTGTTTGCCACTTGATATCTTTCTTATCTGCTGGATCATCAGTTCACAATCCAATGGTCAGTTTTGGACTGTAAGTTTTTTTGGTGGGCCCACACCCTTGGATATGCTTTGTCATTTTGTGACCTTGTGCTGGGGTTGGCCTGTCGTATTAACGGGCCTCACAACCACGGTCACCTTTGTACAATATTTATCTTTTTAATTGAATAGAAGGATCCACTCTTGCCTTAGCAAAAAAATATGTTATTTACCTCAGTATGAACTATTTTTAAATATTTTAAATTTGGATAGCTTTATTGTGAAGATTAAGAATATAAAATCACTACACAAATATTTAAAAATCATGCATAAATATTGCAACAATATCTTGAAATTATGGGATAAAATGTGAGGAAGTTATTGACATGAAATTCTATTGTGCAAAGGCTACAATAGGATCTTCAAATTATGGTCCAATCAAATATGTCAAAAATAGTTTTTTAATAATATTGAAAATTTATCTATTTATCAAATTAAACGTTATAAATTACCTTAGTCAATGTTAAAATAATGGTGGTCAATGGAAAAAACAATTATTAGAGTCAAGGGTCTAAAATGGCCAATGTTTGTCATGTGACAAAATGCGGTCATGTCATTAAATATGGAATTTGGATTTGAGCAAATATCCACTATAGATATAACCAATTGTGCAAACACTAAACCAAACTTAATTTTGTTTCTTAAAGCATTGATAAATAGTTTAAATAGTTATGCAAACCAATAACAATGTGTTTTTGGAAAGATAGATTATGTATAGTCCACTATTAAGTTAATATATTTATAATATATCAAATGTATTGCAAATATGTTTACCTTTCAAATATATTGCAAAGAAATTTGTTTATCACGTTGAACTTTGAATTTTTATTTTATTTTTCATTTTTCATGTTGTTGTAGTTTACACTTTGACATACTCAATATGAATGTTTTTGTTTCCTCCTATTTCATTTACATTAGATTTTAAAGAATTAAATCTTCATAACTATTATATATTGACTTTTAAAATAAAAATGATTAAAATCAAATCAATTATACATATGTATTCCATAAATTATAAAATAAAATCAATTATTACCTTGATAGATGTGTCTATTTTGGAATAGATTTCCAAAGCATCCCACTTGTCGTCCGACAATGATCTTGGGCACTTGCTTTTAGGCAAAAAATTATCTAGAAAGAGTAGGGTAGATTAAGCGATTAAAGGGGAAGGTGATATGCAGGGTCAAGGCAGTTAAGCGATGAGAGAGGGAGGTGGTGGATGTGTCTCGTCTCTTTCTTTTCTGCATGGCTCATACATTGTCATGGGGGGGAATTCTAGCTGCTAGAGGGTCTTTGGTGTTCAGACTGGCACAGACGAGGCCTAGTTTCAAGCTCTAAGTTGCGACTACTGTGTTTGGGACCCAGGTTTAGTGGGTGTGCATCCTTGGAGCTCGTTTGATGGCCTGGAGAAGGAGAATTTTCCTATTGGCAGCAAGCTCCATCTTTTGAGGAACGTAGTTCGGCTATCTCCATATAATTTTTTTGTGGGATTCGATAACTTTGTTGGTTTTGGTGGTTATAGTAAGGAGGGTGGTACCCCTTCCATGGTTGCATGGAATGCCTTTGACGACAGCTAGGCATTGTGTTATGGTAGGAAATTTTTGTTCAGATGATAATGTTGCTTAGGAAACTATGTGTTTAGTTTACTATAAAGTTCATTTTTTGGGTTGGTCTCTTCCCTCGGGCATGTCATATTTCTATGGGTTTTGACTATTCTGGTTCCTCCTAGTGTCTACCAGAGTTTTTGGTCTTTTCTTGTTGCGGTTGGGGGTGAATGGGTGTTTCTCTTAGAATTCTATGAGTCTTGTTATTTTATGTGGAGGCATATGTGCATGTCATCATTTTCTAAAGTTGGGGATTGGTGCATGCTCTTGGTGATGGGTGGTTTCGTTTGGATTTTTTCGGAGTGTGGGAGTTCTCATGCAGTGTTGTTAGGTGTTTGGTGGTAGCAGAGGTGGTCGAGTGTCCCCTTTGTTGCTCAAGGACTTGTGGCATTCATTGGTGCATGGGTAGCAGGGTATCCAGGGTTACATGTGTCCATTAGCTCAGGGGTGCGGGAGGTGACCGGTAGCATCTCGAGTCGTTTCTTTAGCGTGGAGGCAATTTGTGGTGGTGCGAGTTGTCTAGGTGGGTGTTGGGCAGTCTGTCCAATGCATAGCCAAAGGGGTCACCTAAGACATGGAGAAGGGTCGCAAGTGGGGATGGATGGTTGGCCCGTGAGGGATCCCACGTTAGGGATGAAGGGGCAATAGTGGAGGATGTTCAATTAACTGGTCATGAGATTTCTCCCAGCCAGGTGGATAAACCACCTTCCCTCACCCTCATCAATGAGTAGCTCAGAGGAATTCAAGCTTATTTAGATTTTATGGACCAACATCGACATGAGGACAAAATAAATTATGTGGCTTATTTCAGTGATCTTTAGACTAGTTAAGAGGAAATTTTAGAGGCACTCTCCTCGCTTCGACAAAGTTAGAGGAGAATCGTGGAAAAATTATACGAGATTGAGATTCATGTGTAACACATGGAGTATCACATTCTGCTTGGGACTGGTCCACCAACGAATCCAAGAAACAATGGGGATTGACCTCCTTGACTTTGCAATTGGAAATGTTATCTATGCTTTTTATTTTTTCTAATAATGTAGTGGGTAGTAAGGCGCCTCTAGTTGGTTTTGTCTTTGTGGATAATCATTATATGACTTTGCAGCAGATACTTCTCTTCCCCAAGAAATCTGGTCAAATTGAGGGGAGGGGAGGTGATAAACGTTATGATGTAATCCATTTTCTAAATAATTAATGTAAATACTTTAACTGAAAAAAGAATAGATGGATGGTAAGTATTTAGGGGTATTTAACATTTACATAATATTCACATAATAATTATGTGGATAGACATGTCTATTTTGAAATACTTCTAGTAGAATATTAATTTAAATATCAATAATTATTTGTTAGATGTTAGGGATTTAACCTCCATAAAATATTCTAGAATATTCTTAATAGTATACACAAATCAAAGGCTGAGATTTATTTCCAAAGTAGTTATGTTTTTTTTCTCCCTTTTGATTACATTCATTAATTAAAAAAATGTCATATAAACAAGTGCCTTATGAAATGAGATAAGTTTTTTTGACATTTGATATTGATAAGCCATGGTGTTGGCCCATGGTATTATAACAAAGTCTATTTATAGATTAAAAATCTCGTGATAAAGTGTGGGGAATCTACATGGTTAAAATATTGTTACATGTTTATTAAAAATGTATATATGTGTTTAACTTATATTAATTTTTTATTTGAATTAATTAATTAGAAAAACGTCATATGAACATTATTTATGGTCTTATGGACATGTGGCATTAATAAGACATAGTATTGACTCACGTTATTGTAATAAACATCTATATAAATTAAATGGCTCGTGAAAACACTTCCCTCATGATACATCTCACATTGCTAAGATTAAAAAAAATCATAAAAATAAACTAAATTGTTGTTGTTGTTGTTGTTGTTAATTATAAAAATAATTAATACATAAGTTAGACATATATGTACATTTAAAAAAGACATGTAACAATATTTCTAACCATGGAGATTCGTCCACACTTTATCATGAAGATTTTTAACATGTAAATAAACATTGTTACCAAATATGATTCAATACCATGGATTACTAATCCCACATGCCGAAAATAACAGTAACTCAGTTTCATATGATATTTATTTTAATTAATGGATTGACATAACTGTAATTGAGATAAATTTAAATCTTTGATTTTTATTACTATTAAAAATATTCTAGAATATTCTATGGAGATTCAATACTTACCATCCTCATAATAATTATTAATAATTAAATTAAAACTAGTTTACAAAAGAGAAAAAAATAATTATTAAATAAATAAAAAAATAAATAATTTTCAAGTAATTCTCAATTTTTAAACACAATTAAATTAGTTCTTATAATCTCATAAATTTTCATTATTTTTTTACAAATTTTTAATATGGTTTCCATAAATAAACATAACAATGAGTTAATATATATTAACTAATAGCCATTGTTAATATTAATTATCAACAAAATTATAATAGTTACCTCTCTCTTTTGTAAAGCAACCCCAATTTTATTATTATTTTAAGTTGTGGCTTATGAGAGGACTTTGATTCTATTTATACAAAATTTTATTCATTATGCTATAATGTAATTTGTTAGTAATTAAAATAAAATTTGTTATTTTCATCTAAGATTCCATTACTATCTAAAATTTCTATTCTTATTGAGGATTTCATATTTAAACTTGTTTCAAAATTTAACTACAAAACCTTACTATCTAAAATTTCTATTCTCATTGAGGATTTCATATTTAAACTTGTTTCAAAATTTAATTACAAAACCTTAATCTAACAAAACTTCAGATGTGAGAAAATAAAAACATTTCATTATATTTATTGTGTCACTATGCGCAGTGACAAATAGGATTAATGTGGATTAATTTAATAGGATTAATGTGGATTAATTTATTCTGTACGGAGAAATTTTTTACATCTGCAAAGTTAACTTTAGTTTTGATTTTTTTTATAACTACAGACACTGGCCCACCACCTCATTATGGCTCCAGTTTTCAAGGGTGTACATAGCCGACCACCCTTAGGTTTCTTATTTGTCCTGTTCTTGGAGTCCTTTGCTCTGCACGTCCATCGCATTCACGTCGTATAATATTGGAAATTAGCTGGTCATTGGTAAATGTGAACGGTACGGGCACGCATAGTTCTACCGCACACCGATAACTGTCGGCTGCCACCTAGGTTTAATTAGGCCTGGAATTTAATGTTCCAAAAATGATCTATGGGATCTTAAAAGGCCTAAAAATATAGAGAATTTAAACAAGGGAAACCAACATCAAGTTGAAGATCTCAACGCAAGGAATTCAATGGCCCAAACAATACTTCAATTTAAGTTTGTACGTAAAAATTATGCTTAATCAAATTTACACTTAAATTTGATAAAATGATAGATTTTAGTTGGTATTAGATAAATTTGGATCAACACTAAAGTTGGTGGTTTGATCAAATTTAACCGCTGGAGAGGCTAAAGTTAGTGTATCTCCAGATAAAAGTAGTGACACAACTACAATTGACATAGCCACCAAATATGGCAACATCCCACTAAAATTGGTGGTAGGTGACTATGTGGCAACATCCCGCTAAAATTGGTGGTAGGTGACTATGGTTTTAGTTGGCCCAATAGCCTGGAGTGTGACCCAATTGAATGATGCCACATTTAAACCTATTGGAAGCGACATAGGCTCAGCCAACCCAATGGGCGCATATCACAGAAACTGGGTCAAAGGTTGATGGCTGGAGTGGTTAGTTATAACAATAGTTTCGTTTTATATATAAAAATGGTTCGCGGGGGTTTGAACCCACGACCCTGCCAAAACCAACACCTAATATACATTGTGCCAGCCAACTGCCAGACGAGCAGGGCTTTCTAATGATCATCGCACCAATATTTTTTAAACTCACACTTTCATTTAGCCAGACAAGCCACAGGTCAATGGGCGGAACGCAAATCGGAATAGTGTACAGAGGGGTGGCGAAACCCAGAGCAGGGGAACCAGGAGCTGTGAAACCAAGAGCGAAACACTATAGGCACAAATACCAAGAAGAATATTCCCAAGGTATATTAAATTCCTAAAATATTCTCAAAATATTCATCTATGGAATCCTAGAGATTCTGTGGGGGTCCAAAGTTGACGGTGGCAAGATTTGGTCGAGTTTGTACTCATTTTACCCTAAATTTCAGAAGGATTTCACTAGTGCAGTCAGATCTGGGATTTGAGCAACCCATTTTCAGGTTACTCTTAGAAGTGAGGTATAATGATGTATTTTTCCATTTACTTTCTTTTTGTTGAAATGAATGAAGAGGCCTCTCCACATTGCATTTGGACCCAGAAACATAGCTCACACATTGTGGGTGAAAATCTTTATCAAACATTTGTGCATTGTCTATATGGTCGATTTATGTGTTTCTTCTTCTTAAAATGTCACATTTATAGTTTTACATGCAATTTTATGCAATTCTATTAACATCACCCAAGAAAAGATCCTGGATCATGTTGGTATCATAATGGTTTTATTACAAATGTGAATTGCAAGAGTGGATGATAACTGGGGCCAAATTCAAAGAGGGTGAAAGAAAACTCAATTCTTTTTACCCAGAGATTGGATGTGTAACACGAAGAAAGAAAATGGAGAATGATGATGTTTGCACCAAGAATGAAAAATATTTCCATAAATACTTCTACAACATGGAAAATATGGTAGATAAATTGTTTGTGGATTATGAGAAGAGAGTAGCAAAGAAGGAAAAGAGGAAGAAAGAGAAAGCATAGTATATGTTTTGGTAAATCAGGGAAATGGAGGAGCACCTTATGAACCTTCATCTCCATCTTCAAGTTAATGTTATTCTTCTTCATTTTCTTCTCACTATTCAGATGTGTAGCTTGGGAGGTACTCCACGCCCTAGGCTAGAGGGTTGTGGAGGAGGTGGCACACAAAAGTGACTTGTGGGCTAGTAACCCAAGCATGGGGATTTTGCACCCAAAGGAATTGGGTCAAAAATAAGTTTAATGTTGATGGTTTGACCGATGGAAATGACAGAGGACCTTTAGAGGAACTAGGGCAACAAAAATCACTCAAATCAAAGGTCTCTAGTATGAGCTATGAATTTAATATTTGTTAGTTTGTGGGTTAATTTATCAATACGAGCAAGTCATCTTGCATTAATATGTGCCCCAAGTTCAACTCATTGACACCACATGGAAAGCTATAAATAAAGGTCATGTTGGAGGAAAATAGAACACATCCAAGTGAAATCACATCAAATAAAATACCTCTAAAATTTACAATGAACCTAAGGAAGCCTAGCGATGGAGCAAGGAGGATGATTTGTGGACGATCACTCATTGTTTCGGCGCAGATTCCTTGAGTAGATGGGTCATAGGTGTCTAAGGTCTAAGGAAACTAGAGAGGATGTGTAGAAGGCGAGTCCTTGGACAGGTTTGGGTGTGGATTCTCTTGTAGAGCTAGGTTGTGGGTCTGAGTTGAGGTAAGAGATTGTTATGTGCTTGTTTTTATTGTGGTTTATCACTGTTCTAGGTTGAAGGAAGATGTTGTTACAACAATGAGACAGGTGACCCATTTTGAGGGTCATGAGGCCTTGTGAGAACCTTCTCACTTATTCATAGTCATTAGAAGGAGTGCGCAATAAGAACAGTAGGTATTTCCTTATGCTAGGAGGTTGAGACCTTGTTGTAGTAGATATGTGAGGTGCAAGGAGACTTGAGGAGGAATCTTAGGCTCTATAGCAATCTATTGGAGCTTAGAAATGGAAACAAAGTTTAGTTGTTAGTTGGACAAGGAATACAATGATTCAAGCAAGGATTTAGTGCAGCCAGTGTGCCCTAACTAGACTTATAGAAGTGCATATCCCGAGGAAAGAGGACAACAATAGGTGTTGCATAAGATCTCTTGTTAATGTTGATTAGCTAGAGGATGAAGATTCTTAGAAGAGGACCGAATGGAGCAGCCAAAAGAACATTTCTTTGGAATGTTTGTAGTGGCTCACCCCAAGCCCTAAGCGTAGGTCATTAAAGGAAAAATGGTATGCTAGAAGACGTGGAAGAAGGTGAGCTCAGGACTGATTTTTGAAGGATGAAGAAAGGAGGTCAAGGGAGCAGATCACATCAAGACCAAGTTCATTGTTGAAGAAGGACATTTGATAGTGATAAGTGGAAACCCTTTGTGCCCTAAGTGTGTCTTCATTAGGGAGCACGAGAAGACACTAGTGAGTAGAAAGTCCCTAAGAAGTTATGTCCCTTAAAGGAATAAGGAGTAGCTAGTTAGGCCAAGAAGTCCCAAAGGAGCTAAGGAGAAGCAGTGGGAAGTTGAGAGTTGTTCACAAACAAAGTTTTGAACAAATTGACAAGAATCTCAATGTGGTGATGCGTTGAAATACTAATGATCATCTAGAGAAAACATGAAGCCGAGTTTAGTTACCTAATGGATTTGATTCATTGATAGAGGTAGATTGGAGTGGTTGTAGATCGGGAGGCAAAGGACTAGGTAGATGTTTTCAGGGCATGATCTAGGGGAGCTGAGAGGGTGTGTTACATTAGCCATATGGTCAGTGTATCTTGGTCAGCCATTTTGGTTGTCATAGTTGTTGACACCACGTCCACTTCTAGTCATGTATCATTGGATGTTTGAGGACCATTATTCCTGGTACGAGATCCCTAGACAATTGTATTTCCATTTTGTTAATATAATGAATTTGGGTCGTTAAAAATTGTAAAAAGTTGCCTATAATTATGTAGGTGTTGATTTACTGCTATTTATTGTTCCGTTGTGAAAAGTACTCTGTTGTGATACTTGGATTGGTATCATCAGTGATTGTAATATTCTAACCTAGACTCCAATATCATGGAAAAACAATATGGTATTGGAGCTAATTTTAAGAGACAGTGAATAAAAGTTTGTGAAGCGAAGCATATCGGAGGGAGTTGTGATTGTCTAGATCATGGAGTAGACGGTTTAGCTTAAGACATGGAGATGTAGTATTGACTAGCTTGGCAGTGAGACTGGTTGGGAGTTTTGGTGGATTAGTGGTGAGCCTGTGAAAAATAGTTTAGTTTAGGGCACATTGATGATCGTGGACTTCATGTGACCTGCCATGGATCGTTGGGACACCTCGAGGATTGATTTGGCATCGACGAGATTGGTTTGATTGAGATTGCTTCATGTGATGGATTGGATATAGGAAAGCGATTATATTCATTGGATCGTGATGTTACATATCCGAGATTGGAGGGATGTGCACAAGTTATGTCTAATATAGGAGGATGAGTGCTTGCAAGATTGGGTTATGATGAGGTGATGGCCAATGTTCAATTGCAACTTGGACTAACCTTGTAGGACATGAGATAGTGACAGGTTGAGCCAGTGGAGATCATGTAGACTTAGAGAGAGTCTAGTTTTAGAGGGAGCATCCCTATGAAAGTGTTTAGGTCTTCATGTTCAAATGAGATGAGGTAGAGGCACTACATATACTGTAGGGTTAATTCTATAGAGTATGTTGCAGTGATGGATGCCAGATGGGCTAGTGCCGTTGGTGATGATGTTGATGGAGACTTCCTAGTGTTTGAAGTACAAACATTGCTAAGAGAGAGTGTTGAGATTTGTAGATTGGGAGGTACTCCAAACCCTAGGATAGAAGGTTGTGGAGATTTTGGCACACAAAAGTGGCTTGTGGGCTAAGCACCCAAGCATGGGGGTTTTGCACCCAAAGGAGTTGGATCAAAAATAATTTTACTTTTAATGGTTTGATCGATGGATATGATAGAGGACCTCTAGAGGAACTAGGGGAAATGAAAATCACTCAAATCAGAGGTCTCCATTATGAGATATGAATTTATTTTTTAGTTGGTGGGTTAATTTTTCAATAGGAGTAGGTCACCTTAGGTTAATATGTGCCCCATGTCTAGCTCATTGACACCACATGGAAGACTATAAATAAAGGTCATGTTGGAGGCAAATAGCAGACATCTAAGTGCAATCACATCAAAGAAAACACCTATGAAATTTACAACGAACCTGAGTTAGCCTAGCAAGGGAGAAAGGAGGATGATTTGCGGAGGATCTCTCATTATTCTGGTGCAGATTCCTTTAGGAGATGGGTTGTCGGTGTCTAAGGTCTGAGGAAGCTAGAAAGGAGGCCTAGAAGATGAGTTTTTAGATAGGTTTGGGTGCATATTCTCTTGCAAAGATAGTCCATAGTTCTAAGGTGACATAAGGGACTGTTATGTGCTTGTTTTTATTGTGGTTTGTCATTGTCTAGGGCGCAGGGAAAAGCTGCTAAAGAAACGAGATATGTGACATGTTTGGAGAGTCATGAGGCCTTGTGAGAACCTTCTCAATGTTTGACCTTCATTAGAAGTAGTGCGCAGTTAGAAAAATAGGTATTTCCTTGTGCTAGGAGGTCGATACATTATTGTAGCGGGTTCGTGAGGTGCATGGAGTCTTGAGGAGGAACCTTAGGATCTATAACAGTCTATTGGAGCCTAGAATGAGAACAAAGTTTGGTTGTTGTTTGGAAAAGGAATACAGTGATTTTAGAATGGATTTAGGGCAGTTGCTATGCCCTAACTAGATTTCTAAAAGCACGTGTCCTAAGGCAAGAGGACAACAGTAGGTGCTACATATGATCTCTTGTTGATGTTGATTTTCTAGAGGATGTAGGGTCTTAGAAGAGGATAGAGTGGAGCAGTCAAAAGAAAATTTTTTTGGGAGGATTGTAGTGGCTTACTCTAGGCCATAAGTGCAAGTAATTGAAGGAAAAATTGTATGGTGGAAGATGCAGAATAAGGTGAGCTTAGGATTGATTCTTGAAGGAAAAAGAAAGTAGGTGAAGGGAGAAGATCACATGAAGCCTGATTTCATTATTAGAGAAGGACATTTGATAGTGATAGGTCACAACCCTTTGTGCCCTAATTGTGTCTTCATTGGGTAGCATATGAAGACACTATGGGAAGAAAGTCCCTAAGAAGTTGTGTCCTTAAAGGAATAAGGAACACCTAGTTGGGAAAGAAGTCGCAAAGAAGTTGAGGAGCAGCAGTGGGTAGTTGAGAGTTGTTCACAAGTGGAGTTGTGAGCAAATTGATGGGAGCCTCAATGTGGTGACGCGTTGAAGGAATAATGATCAACTAGAGAGCAAGTGAAGTCAAGTTCAGTGACTTAATGGATTTGATTCACTGATAGAGACAGATTGGATTTATTGTAAATCGAGAGCTGAAGGATCAAGCAAGTGTGTTCAGGGTACAACTAAGGTGAGTTGAGAGAGCATGTTACATTAGCCAGATCGGCAGTGTATCTTATTCGGGTAGTTTAGTTTTCATAGTGATTGACACCAAGTCCCAGTTACAGTCTTGTATCATTTTATGTATGAGGTCCATTATCCCGGTATGGGAGCCCTAGATAGTTGTATTATGAGTTTGTTAATATAATGAAGTTTGGTTGTTAAAAATTGTAAAAAGTTGTCTATATTTGTGCACATGTTGATCTACTATTGTTTATTGTTCCATTGAGAAAATTTTGATGTGTTGATACTTGGATTGGTAGCATCATCGATTGTAAGATTCTAAACTAGACCCCAATATTATGGAAAAACAACCCTTATCATTAAAATGGTTATCATAGAAATGCTTCTAAAAAGCCATTTTTTAAGTTATATCTAAAATTTGATTTTCCATGTTTAATGGAGAAGCTAATGCAGAAAATATAAAAATTTGGATTAGATAGATCGAAGTGTATTATCGTATACAATATATCAAAGAGGATGGGGAAAAGATCTAGTTAGAATCTCTTCGCCTGGAAGTCACAAATCTTGTATTGTGGGAGAGAAAAGAACATAAAGGTAGCAAGAATAATGGTAGACTCATTTCTTCATGGTATAAGTTTGTTTCTGCATGAAGAGGGAAATGTTACCCATTGGGTTACAGGAAAGAAGCCATGTTGGAATGAGAACATCTGAGACAGGGAAAAGGTTAGAATGTTGAAATTTTCATAGAGAAGTTTAGGAAGCAAGAATTAGCATTGAATATTCATTTAGACTCACCAGATACTTTGATGAAATATATTGATGCTTTTCACGGTCATATTTGGCATTCATTATTGTTGTTTGATCCCACTAATCTAGATGAAGCTAGTGTGAAATGAATTCATCTTGAAAAGGGAGAAACATGAAAAAGACAACCATGCAAAGAAGATAACGACAACAAATAAAAAGGAAGAAAATCCCTATTGCACTCATTGAAAACAAGAAGGGCATGATGAGGAGCATTATTGAAAACTACATCCAGAGTTAAATCCCAAGAAGTATGGTGGAAAAGGAAAGCTAAACGCTATTACTATAGTGCAACATGACCTGGGTTCTAATCCAGGCAATGAGATAAAGATCACATTTGTTGGGATTGCAGATGTTGGACCAATGATGGTTTCAACATCAAACACTGAATGACTCCAAGAACTTGAGGAGATCAATTAGAGAATTCAAGCAGAGAATGCTGAGTTGAGAAGACTACTACAATAAGAAAAAAAAGAGGAGGGATTTCATCTTCAACTACAAGCCACAAAAGGGGCCTTAAAAATTTTGAAGTACAATAAAGGCTCGGCAAAGCCATCATCACTCGCTTTAGAATCAACAACTAAGGTAAACAGTCTCATTGATTCTTTAGTTTCATGTTCTCATTATAATGATAATTTTGGTACATTTGAAAGGCACACCAAGGGAATTGGTTTGAAGCTAATGAAGAAGATCTCATATGAAGGAAAGGGCTTAGGAGCTAATGGCCAAGGAATTTTGAATCCCATCCAAGTTGTGGAACTACCTCGATATGCAATATTGGGCTATGTTAAAGAGAATTTGAAGAAAGACACTCAAAACTCATGGAGACAAGAGATTCTTCAAGCAACAAGTTTGAGTTAGTGCAAGATGTTGAGAGCACATCAAAACCCTCTAGTGATAGTGAGATTCTCAAAGGAAGAAAAATAGTTCACCTTCTCAGAGCTGCACCAAAGACAATTTTTCAATGAAGGTTATGTCACCCAAGAAGGAGACATAAAAAAAAGTCAAGAAATTATGGAGGAAGAAAAACCATTGTTACCATTGTAACAAGGGTGGACATCAAATATCCACATGTTGGAAGCTCCATCTAAATCTACTCCTAAATAAGGAACAGGAACATATGAAATCACCTACGAAGGAACTAACTAATGAAGTATTTCAACAAGGAATCCAACTACAAGAAGAAAGCCCATTAGCCTAGTTAGGTAGGAGATGGGTAGCCTTTTTAGGTAGTTAAGTATGGCCACCATTATAAATCACATGTTGATTTTTTTTTTTAAAAGGACCCCATAGATGGGAGAAAACTTATAAAAGTGATGAAGTGTATAACATCTCTTGAATATGCATTATAGTAATATTTTTGGCCTTAGTTAGATAGTAAAGGATATGGGTTTTGTTGTAAATCAGTGTAAAATTTTACCATGAGTGTTTTATAAACTCTTGACAAGGTATTACTTGGAAATTTGCAAGTTGTGATACATGCATTGCCAACTACAAATTATCATATGGATATAGGTGTCAACTTCATCATTCTAGAATCAAATTACAAAGGTGAAGGAGCGAAAAGTGTGGCCTATCAGAGAAATTTGTTATGCATATCAAGAAATGGGGAGTACATCAGATTGCAGTTTCTCTTTATACTTCTGCAGGACCAAAATATTTTCAGTGGGGTGGAATGTGTTGGTTTGAGGGGACTTGACCTAGGTTTATACTGTGCTACACACCAGAAAAACCCTCAACTACTAGCCCTTTCAGTAACGACCCACAAGTAGGTTGTAGTCTCACTTGAAGCAGTTATTGGAGGTTGCAGAACCAGTTTTCCATGACTGAAGGGATATTCGCGAACTAGCGTCATGTAATTACTTCTACTATATATCAATATTATAAATTCGCATGCATAAGAATTCTGTGCAAATGATTAGTTTACATAAAGGCATAAACTCTAACACATAGTAGTATATCTTACAGGTATTCACATAATTCAGTAAAAAACATACATAGTCAGATACATAATAGTAGACAATTAACAGATACAGAGATACAATACTTCGCCAAATCTTCTTCTTTATTAAATAGATATTCAATTACATTCACTTCGTTGACTTGTGCACCCAATTGCAGGTGGTTTGCACATTTAGTTGCAGACTCTTCAAGGTCTCTGCGCACTCAATTGTGGAGCCTTCAAAACTACAGAATACAGATGTGAAAACATAGATTCAGTTATGATTTTTTATTACTTTCTCTTCTCTATATCCTTTACAAAGAATTACATATCCTTTTATACAATTCATCTATACAAAAACCATGGTCCATATACCATGGATCCATAAAAGAAGGGCTACTACTCGATACCCATTACAAAATAAGGGCTTTATCCCATCCCAAAAGCCCTAAAAGTATGCACGTTGAATATATCTTCTCTAGCTTTGCATAGTCCACTCCTCCTTGCACGGGGTCTTCTACCCAAAACTTGGACCAAGTTAGGCCATGCAAAATGACCCATTTGTTGGTTTGAGGGGGCTTGGCCTAGGTTCAGAGTGTGTTGTGCACCAACAAAACCCTCAACTATTGGCCCTTTCGACAACGACCTGCAAGAAGGTCATAATCTCACCTGAACTAGTCAGGGGAGGTTACAGAACCAGGTCTCTAAAACCGAAGGGATATCCATGAAGTAGCACAATGTAATTACTTATACTATATATCAATCTTGTAATGTCACAAGCATAAGAACTTCGCACATTTGATTAGTTCACATAAACACATAAAATCTAACACATAGCAGTATCTCTTACAGGTCTTCGCATAATTTAATAAAAAGCATATTGTTGGGCATGGAATCCCCCCAAGGCCTATTTTGGGGCTCAAAGCCCAAGTTTTGACCCAATATTGTTGTAAAGACTTCACAAATTGCGGGCATAGAGCGCGAAATATATGATAGAGTCACAGGGTTATCCGCCCTAGTTTTGTAATGTATTGTTGACCTACCCATGGTTCACAGACCATGGGATTGTATAATTAGAACGAGGCTCTAAGTGTAAAAGGGAGAAAGAGTAGAGAGAGGAACGAGTCTAAGAAACTAAGCGAAGTGTGTCTTTGGGTCGTAAAGTAGGAGAAGGCTTTGCAGCTGAGTGCGCAGAGGCTTAGTAGTCTGTAGCTGAGTGCACAGACCCCTGTAGATGCATGCGTAGGGCAGAGTCAAGTCTATAACCGAGGAAAGAATTAATAAAAATAATTTTTATCATAATTCCATGTATTTTTTCTTGAGTTAATGCATGTTTGATATAAATTGCAAATATTCTATTTATATAATGCATGCACCTATATGAATGGTTTATATTGTTACGTATAACTTAAAGCATGCAAGTAGGCTAAGATAATCAACTAACATTGGAATATTAGTAAGGTCTTGCGTAATAACACAAAGCGTAGCGTTCAGTCGTTGAGTAGGGCTGCATGAAGGCAGTATCTCAGGCCGCAAGGTCTGGGAAAGTGCACAAAGCGACTTGCGCACATGGTCTAACCACTTCAACTCATCAGACATCTCCAGGGTGCAAAAACTTGGTTCTAGCACCCTCCCATACTACTTCGGGTAAGACCTCAGCTCGCTCTTCACAAATTGTTTCTGAAAGGGCCAGTAGTACTGGGATTTGTTAGGCTAAATAAACTCTGAACCTAGGTCAAGCCCTAATAAACCAACAAATCGTTCCATTGTCAGGACCAAGATCTGCATAAGAGATGTCTGATGTCATATCACTAGAATCCGACAAAGAAAGGAATTGAAGAGTGGCTGGACAGGAAGATTCACGAGTTCACGGCGTAGGAAAACACGAATCCACGAGTATCGAAGGAAGAGTGGTTAGAGTGCTACTTATATATGGAAATCCATGAAATTTTCTTTGCATCCTTTCCCTCTGAGTTGTATGAGTGGATCATGAAGCTAGCAGACAGTCAGGGAAGATGTAGGCTTGACAAACCTATTATGTGGACTCCAGAGTTGGTGTGCAGACTAGAAGCATCAGAATATAAGATCGTGTGCACTGTGGATCATTGGCTCGATCGGATTATAAGAGGGTTATCATCGAGTTCTTGGTAGATACTTCAGTCAGCTGCAGCGAGACAGAACAATGCTTCCTCAAAGGACCGCGAAGTAAGTACGTTAAATCTTTGAACACTTGGATTAAAATGCTATTGTGTGAAAACCAAGTTATGTGAATAAATTGATGTTTGGGGCTACGCAAAGTGGGAAGATCTACAGAAATTAAGGTAGCACAGAATTAGAGACTAGTCCCTTGATTTCACCTCCATGGGAGAGCGAGGAAGAGCTTGCGAAAGTTTCACCAAGAAGTGCGATCAATCTGATAAGGCAGTGAATTCTCCGCATACCACCCCCACCTACACCACCACCTGTTTCACCATCTTCACCCCCATCTTCGCCCACACCACCTCCACCACCACCACATTTCAAATGGCAAGTGTAATAAAGTTTTTGGTGTTCAAAGGAATAGGGAATGAAGATTTGGACCAATTTTGGTTTGTGGTAAAGGCTGTATGGGAAGCACAGGGAGTCACAAACGACAATATAAAGAAAGAAATGTTGGTTAGTGCCTTGCAGGATCATGCACTGACGTGGTACATTAAGAATTCCAATGAAAATCCAAATGTAGGGATCGCAGATATCCAAGCTGTGCTAAACAAGGAATTTAGCAGGCAAAAATTAGAGACACAGTCGAATATTGGATTTAAGGAGATCGTGATGCTTCCAAATGAGACCCCCTGGGAGCTAGATCAAAGACTAAAGTGTATGATTCATGAATCCAATATGACCTTAAGGGATGGGCAACACCACGCATGTTTTGTAGCATCGCTAACGCCACATCTAAGGACTATGTTTTCACAATAGAAGTTATCCACTCAAGCTGAGACCTTGGAGATCGCAATGAGACTACATGAGACCCCAATACAAGATCCTAACCTGGAAGTCCAATAGATCCACGCACATTTGAAAAACTTGTGCTTTAAGATGCAAAGCTTGAAACAAGACATAACAAATCACCCAAAAGCGCAAGAGGACGTATAGTGCATAAAGTGCAACGGACAGGGACATGACAAGGACCATTGTCCAGTCTTCGCAAACTACCTGGAGGGAGGAGGGCCAATTCCATTGAGACCAGAAGCACAAGCAGGACCAAATGCAACACCTACATTATGGTCCACGATTTTCCAGATAGGAGGAAAGCATGCTACAGATAATTTCCATCTATTACAGAAGTATACGTAGATGTCCTAGCAGTTGTTCTGTAATTTCTGTAGGTCAGTAGGCCACGATGAGAGAACCTGTAGAAGTTATGAACTGATGATGGATCAGACTCCTACCTACAAAGTTCAGACCGAAACATGGGCCCTCGATCAAAATGTAGGGATGGCACACACTAGATTTTAGGGGCACGGAAGAGGTCGAGGTGGAATGGGACTAGAAAGAGGTCATGGACAACTGATCTGTTACAATTCCGGAGGGCCAGGGCATTATGCTCACGATTGTACAAATCCAATGAGAGCATCATGTTTATATTGTACCCAGTTTGATCATTAGACAAAGGATTGTCCCATGCTGATAGCGAGGTTGCGCGACAAAGGAACACTCCAACCTTCCCCAACTCAGAACCTGCAAATGATGAGGTCTAAGCCACGCGAGGAAGACCCGAATGTAAATATCATGCTCTGAAGTGGTATTACCACGGGGGATGACAAAGGAAAGCAGCTTGAGGAGAGTTCCTGGGTTCGGAAGGCTTCAATGAAGGAACCTGAATTTGATCTGGAGCACACTAAGGAGACATTCATGGAAGCTAAGAAGAGCTTCATGGAGGCCTCCACTTCAGGTAGTAAAGATGAATTGAAACTATAAATGGACCCATCAATGCTCACTAACTTTCTAGAGACATGCATGAAGCTGCTATGTGATAGAAAGGTTGTGAAGGGGCTGCAAGAACTCATCACTAGATGTGTTGGGACCACGCCAGGAGAACTGCGTGTAGTCTGGAAGCTTGAAAAGCACACAATGCAAACAAGAAGAGAAATGAAATTGACCGCACAAATCAGAG
Organism: Pinus taeda; assembly: GCA_000404065.3. Lineage (NCBI taxonomy): Eukaryota > Viridiplantae > Streptophyta > Pinopsida > Pinales > Pinaceae > Pinus > Pinus taeda. The sequence goes on along the minus strand of APFE030494737.1, from coordinate 14,156 downwards.
AATATGAAATGGATCAAGTGATTTTGGATCTATGATTAGACGTGAATGTCTTGCCAAAGAAGACATGGGAACACATGGGTAGGCTCACGTTGCAATGGTCTCCTATTCAATTGTGAATGGCGAACCACCAAAAGATCCTACCTATGGGAAGATTGCAAGGAATAACAGTAGATATCGAAGGTGAGAATGCACTTGCATATTTTGAAGTGATAGAGATTGTTGATGACATAAATCCCTATCCTGTGCTACTGGGAATAGACTGGGCCACTATCATGAATGGAGTGATAAATATAAAGAAGCATAAGATGATTTCTAAGAAAAATTCACTGCGCGCAGTGATACCTTTAGACCCTGTGGAAGGATCACGCTACACAAAGCCATTGTGCGACTATAATAACGAAAACGATCTAGACAATATTTACAATATAACCATGCGGGAGCAGGACTGGGTGAATCCAACAACAGATGGTAGGAATTCGTGGGAGCGTGAAAGCTCTTGCACCTCAGATTCAGATGAGGAGATAGAACGATGGAAGAACTGGTTACATGACGTAACCATGCTCAACTGCAACATGATGATAAAGCCACTGTACTATGTAGAAATGGAAACAAGAGCTCCACCTATGTATGACGAGTTGAGAGAAGTGGATGATTTCCTGAACAAATTTCAAAACAAAGTACCGGAACAACAATGTTTCGACGCTCTGAAATGGGAACTGCGTGCTACACCTGCAAGATGGTGGGGTACGCATCAAAGAAGTTTTGAGGACTGGCGCGAATGCAGAAGGATGATGCGCATGCAGTATGGGATGCCTCAGATGTGACTAGCAGATAAATATGATGGACAGGATGATCCACATGCACACCTTGCGAAATGGACCAAGGTCTATGGGGAAGAGCCATGACCTAAGTGGGTGCATCTATTTTGTCATACCCTAGATATCATACCCATGAATTGGTATACTGAGACGGAGCTCCGCCATGGCACGAGTGAATGGGATATCTTGCGTAAAGGATTCATGTTGACCTTCACGTTTGAGGATTGTTGATGGGATACTGTTGATGATGCGCTACAAGTAGTAAAAGCAACTATCTTCAAAATACGCTAGGAGCCAATGGAAGTGCTTTAGCTAGAATTGGCGACCTAGCTGAGTTACGTGCTGGAGTGTTACAGTGTAAACATTGAGGAGGATGATGAAGATACATGAAAAATCAACATTCCAAAAACTAAAGGATATCATGAGGTTCAAGGACCAATGACTGAAGATCCTGACATCACCATGCCGGTAAAAACAAAGAAAGTAAACATTGGGATGGAGGCTGAACTGAAGTGTGCAACGCTTGGTGACTACTGGGACAATGCCATGGTAGATAAGGTCGCTTAGTTACTTCGTGAGTACCAAGACTTATTCCCAACCAAGATCATGGACTTAAAAGGGATCATTGGTGATTTAAGGATGATGAGGATCACCCTGAAACTCGACGTGAATCCGGTTAAGTAAAGGCCTTACCGCTTGAATCCGAAATACAAGGAAAAGGTCCATGTAGAATTAGACAAAAAGCTTGTGACTAGAATTATTGAATCGGTGGAAGAATCTGACTAGGTAAGACCTATGGTAGTATAGGAAAAGAAGCAAAAGGGTGAGATAATAATATGCGTTGACCTCAAGAAATTGAATGATGCCTGTGTGCACCACCCATTCCCAACCCCGTTCACAGATGAAGTATTGGAAAATGTTGGTGAACAAGAAGCTTACTCTTTCACGAAAGGATTCTCAGGGTACCACCAAATCAACATCACCCTGGAAGGTAGGAGCAAGACCACCTTCACAACCGAATGCGGCTACTTTCAATACATCGTTATGCCGTTTGGATTGAAGAACGTGCCAGCCATATTTTCACGCATAGTTGTTGCCGCATTCAAAGAATACATCCAAAAGTTCGTGGAGGTCTATCTGGATGATTGGACTCTCTTTGGATTGGTTAAGAACCACGTAGCAAGCTTACGCTTGATGTTGGATACTTGCTGATGACACTAGATTGCGTTGAATCTTAAGAAGTGTACATTCGTCGTTCCCTTTGGGAACCTACTGGGGCATGTAGTCTGCAAACAAGGACTAATGGTAGACCCTGCGAAGATTGCAGTAATTCTGAAGTTGGAAGCACCGCGAAGTGTGAAACAGTTTCGCACTACCTTGGGACACAGAGGATACTATAGGAAGTTCATCAAAAGCTATGCCCAAATCATCACGCCATTGGAGAAACTATTGAAAAAGGATGTCACATTTTGCTGGAATGATGATTGCATGAAGAGCTTGGATGTCCTCAAGGGGAAATTGGCCTCCGCTCCAATCCTAGTCTTCCCAAAATGGGATGTGGAGTTTCATGTCCATGTTGATGCATCATGTATAGTGCTAGGAGTAGTACTAACACAAGAGGGTGGAGAGGGCTTGGATCACCCTATCAAGTTCACGAGTTGCAAGTTGTATAAAGCAGAAAAGAAATATTCCACAACCAAATGTGAGGGGTTGGCTATGGTGTACATGCTCCAAAAATACCGGCACTATTTACTGGGAGGACATTTCAAGATGTATACAGACCATTTCGCGCTAAAATACTTGGTCAACAAGCTTGTGTTGTGGGGGCGCATTTGTAGGTGGCTCTTATTGTTCCAAGAATATGGCTTTGAGGTCGTGGTAAAGCCTAGACAACTGAACGTAGGACCATATCACTTGTCACGTCTTGAGACAACCGAGGAACCTACTAATCTGGAGGAAGGATTACCTGACGCATAGTTATTTGTTGTGCGCGTTGCGGATGGAAACTTCGAAGATATAATCCACTTTGTAACAATATGGACTACACCGAAGGAATACTACGTTCAATAGAAGAAGGAATTAGTGGTGCACGCAGCAGATTTTCTTGTCATCGTGGGGCACCTATACAAAATGGGAAATGATGAGATATTGTGAAGGTACATACCTGAATTTGAATGAAGTCAGATCCTCACAGAAGCAGATGGGGGTGTTGCAAGAGGATACTATGTGGGATGAGCAACAACACAAAAGATTCTCCACGCAGAATTGTGGTGGCCAATCCTTCATCAAGATTCAAAAGCACATTATAAGGCCTATGATATCTGTCAAAGGACTGGTAAACCATCACGAATGGATGAGATTCCTTTGCATCCACAAATGACACTGTAGTCCTTCAAAAAGTGGGCAATCGACTTTGTGGGACTTATCAAACCCCAAGGAAAAACAGGCGTGCACTACAGCATCACTGTGATGGAGTACCTGTCACGCTGGGCGGAAGTGCAACCAGTCAAAGACTACACGATCGCTACAGTTGCGAAGTTTTTGTTGGAACACGTGTTGACCCGATTTGGCTATTTGAAGATCTTAATGAGTGATTGTGGTACACATTTCTTGAATGAAACCATTAGCGCACTCATAGAAGAGTTCCAGGTGTATCATCAAAAAATCACACTATATCACCCACAAGGAAATGGGATAGTAGAAGCATTCAACAAAGTACTGGAGACTATGCTAACCACAGTGTGAAATACATAGCGAACATATTGGGACCTGCATGTATCTGCAGTACTATGGGCTTATAGGACAACATGCAAGAAACTAATGAGACAAACACCTTTCCAGTTAGTTTATTACGTGGAATCTATCATGCTAATGGAGTATATTGTACCTCGTCTACGAATAACCACGCTCACAGGTATGATGGACTACTAAGCTCTGGGAGAAAGGCTCGCACAATTGGAAGAACTTGAGGAGGAATGGTTCCTAGCTACTTTTCATCAGAAGGTACAAAAGCAGTGTGAAAAGGCCTTGCACGATTGCCATATTAAGTTGCGCACCTTCAATGTAAATGACTTAGTGTTGCAATATGACAATAACTTTGAAAAATTCCCAGGAAAGTTCAGAATGCATTGGCTAGGACCATACGTGGTTAAGGAGATCATAGATGGAGACACAATACATCTAGCCAAACTAAATGGAGAACCTTTCTGAGGCAAGGTGAAAGGTAGCCGCTTGAAGCCCTACACGGGTGGCCCGACTATCAGACTAACCGGCGAAAGCATAGTCTTCATGCTCCAAGGATCCAGACAGAGGCACGGGACTATAAACACATGCAAGGGATACTGGCATAACTGCATAGAAGTAGTTTCGACACAAAGGTCTTGGAACAATGTATGCAGCAGATCCAGCAAGCAACAACTTAGTTTGAGAACAGTTGGAGGGTCTCTAGGCTAAGATCGCCGCACCGACAGAGTGACTCGAGGGCGAGTCACGATGTTTGCGTTGGGGGCCTATTGGGTATGGAATCCCCTCAAGGATTGTTTTGGGGCTCAAAGCCCAAGTTTTGACCCAATATTGTGGTAAAGACTTCGCGAATTGCGGGCGAGGAGCGCGAAATGTATGACAGAGTCATAGGGTTGTTTGCCCTAGTTTTGTAGTGTAATGTCAGCCTACCCATGGTCTATATACCATGGGATTGTATAAATAGAGCTAGGCTCTAAGTGTAAAATGGAGAAGGATTAGAGAGAGGAAAGAGTCTAAGTGACTAAGCAAAGTGTGTCTATGGGTCGTAGAGTAGGAGAAGGCTCTGCAGCTGAGTGCGCAGAGGACTAGTAGTCCATAGTCGAGTGCACAAGGTGGAATAGAGTCTGTAACCAAGGAAAGAATTAATAAAAAGAAGTTTTATCATAATTTTGTGTATTTGTTCTTGAGTTAATGCATGTTTGATATAAATTGCAAATACATTGTTTATCTATCGTGCACACCTGTATGAATGGTTTATATTGTTAAGTATAACTTAAAGCATGCAAGTAGGCTAAGATAATCAACTAACATGGGAATATCAATAAAGTCTTGGGTAATAACGCAGAGCATAGTGTTCAACCCTTGAGTAGGGTTGCAGGGAGAAAATATCTCAGGTTACGAGGTACAAGAAAGTGCGTGAAGCAACTTGTGCATAGGGTCGAACCACTTGAACTCATCAGACATCTCCATGCTATGGAATCCTAGTTCTAGAACCCTCCCATACTACCTCGGGTGAGACCTCAGTCGACGCTCCATGGACTATTGCCAAAAGGGCTAGTAGTACCGGGATTTGTCTAGTTAAATCAACTCTGAACCTGGTTCAGGCCCCAATAATCCAACACATACATAATTAGATACATACCAATAGACAATTAATAGATACAAAGATACAATACTTTGCGAAATATTCTTCTTTATTAAATATATCTTCAATTACATTCACTTCTCTGACTTGTGCACCCAATTGCAAGTGGTTTGTGCACTCAGTTACAGAATTTTTAGGGTCGACGCACACTCATTTGGAGACTCTTCAAGGTCTCCAAGCACTCAGCTACGGAGCCTTCAAAACTACAGACTACAGACATAAAAACAGAGATTCACTTATGATATTTTATTACTTGCTCTTCTTTATATCCTTTACAAAGCATTACATATCCTTTTATACAATTCATCTATACAAAAACCATGGTCCACATACCATGGATTCATAAAACAAGGACCACTACCTAATACCAATTACAAAATAATCTTTCAACTCCTTCAATACAATACGTGTTGGGTGTGTGTTATATTCTTTCCACGACTATCCCATACATGGGGGGGAGGGCACGGGGGGCGGTATCCCTCCCTATACGTTGCACCGAGTGTAGCAGGGGGGTTACAAGGGGGCAGTAGCCCCCCTGCGTGGGGTCTAGGGAAGTGCCCTAGGAAAAAAAAATGGACCTTATATTAGGTGGGTGAACTTACCTATGGTTTTGTGCATGGATTTCGCACATGGTTTTAGACATGATGGTTTTATGCCCTTGGTATTTTGTAGATCTGGTCAAGGAAGCTACGGTTATGTTCTAATCCAAGGTTAATGGATTCGATTTTATGGATGCTTTGACATGTATATATATGTATTGTAACATTGAAAGGAATATATAATGAAAAATCAATCTGGTAGTCCTGATTTTTGGGTCCAGGGAAAAATCTCTGTGTATATCTGTTTTATGTTTTATGCTCTCACCATTGTTTATTTTCTACATTTTAGAATTTGTATGCAGGTAATATTTGTACTGGTTTAAAACTTACATTTGGTATTAGAGTCGTTTCAACTTCAAGGGGATGCCTTTGTTGTTGAGGGGTTTTGCTCAAGCCTGTGGTAGACCCTCTTTAGGGGGAGATCTGCAGGATCGATTCTTGTGTTGAAAGAAGATGGAAAGCAGTGGAAAGATAGAGATCGAGAAATTTAATGGTCAGAGTTTTGAGTTTTTGATGCTCAAGATGGAGGATCTACTGGTGGATAAAGATTGGTCGATCATGGTAGATCCAGGTACTAAATCAACAATTATGTCAGCTGAAAATTGGGCAAAGTTGGATTGGAAGGACATGAGCACAATCCAATTATGTGTTTCAGATTCAGTATTGCTGAATGTATCAAGGAAAGCTTCGGTGAAGTCTTTGTGGGAAAAGTTAGGGACTTTGTGCCAATATAAGTCTCTGGTGAATAAATTGTTCCTATGGAAAAAGTTGTATAACTCGAGGATGAAAGATGGAGACTTAGTGATAGAGCATATTAACTCCTTTAATATTGTGGTAATCTAGTTACTATCTATTGATATTGAAATTTTAGATGAAGATAAGTGCATCAGTTTGTTGTGTCCTCTACCAGATTTGTGGGATAGTTTGGTTGTTACAATAGGTAGCAATGCAACTTCCTTATAGTTTGATGAAATAGTCTCATCCTTGTTGTCAAAGGAGATGAGATGGAAAAATATGGAGGATTGGAATGGTGATGCCTTGTCTATACAAGGACAGTCCCAGAATAGAAACAAAAATAAGTCCTCGAGTGGGAGATCTAAATCTAGAGGGAGATCTAAATATCCAGGAAAACCTGTAAAGGTGTGCTGGAAATGTAGAAAGGAAGAGCACTTCAAAAGGGTATGTAAATATAAAGCTCCTTAGAAAGGAAAGGGATCTGATGATGCTCCTTCTACAGAGGTGAAAACCACTTGAAATTAAGGTGGGGATGTGTACTTGTCTTCTTCTTCAAGTACACAAGTAGATCACGAGGCATGGTTGATTGTCTCAGGTGCATACTTTCACTTCACTCTCCATAAAGAGTGGTTTTGCAAGCATGATAAATATGATGGTGGTGATGTATTCTTAGGGGATGAAATGAAGGTTAGAATTATTGGTCACGGAAAATTCAAGTTGAAGTTGAAAGGTGGGAGGATTAGAACACTTCTGAGTGTTCTTCATATTCCTGCATTGGCAAAAAATCTTATTTCTATAAGCAAGTTGGATGATGCAACTATAAAAATAGTGTTATAGAAAGATACCTACCAGATGGTTTAGGGAGAACTAGTATTGATGTAGGGATTTTAGATTGGAGCTCTGTACAAACTTTAGGGTAAACAATGTAAACCTTGAAATGGGAACTATAAACTCAAAACGGGAACTCTGGCCCAAAAACCCCAAAAAAACATCAAAAACAGTGCTAAAAACGAAAAGTGTGTATACTGGAACAATGGTTCTTTTCTTAAGGTCAATTTTGAACATGTTTTAGAAATGGCAGTGAAAACGAAAATTTCGTGCAAAAAACACCTTGAAAACGAAAAAGTCTTGATACTGGAATGATGATTTTTTTTTAGGGTCAATTTTCAACATTTTTAAAAAATGCTAGTAAAACCGATTTTTTATGT
>APFE030494720.1:51909-71863 GCA_000404065.3 Pinus taeda | reverse complement strand
CACCTTAATTCACATAATATTGTATTTATAAGTGATATAGCTTCAAAATAACCTAAAAGGTATAGATGGGTTGATATAAGTGGGGAAATTCAGACCACCATGTTGAGCACAGTTGTGGATCTCCGCTTTGTCTTTTGGGAGTGAAGGAAATTTTCAGTTTTAATGACCTCAAAATTTTCATCTCGACTTGATGAAGGCTTGGAACTCGCACTTACACTTTGCGCGGGCACTTTGCAAATAGAGAGAGGGGTGTACAGGAATAAATAGAGAGAGGGGTCTACAGGAATATATTGTTTATGGTTTATATGTGATGATCCATTTTACCCATTATATACTCCTATACTCCTCGTACACTTCATCTTCACAAAATAGTCGAAATTTTGTACATTCATTTATGATTATTTTTGTTGTCATAAAATATAATATTTAATCTATTATTTTTCTTTTTAATACTGTAGCATAATAGTGAAGCTTGTATTAACTCGACATGTCTTTTAAATTTTTTCTTTTTAATAGTGTAGCATAATAGCCAAGCTTGTATTCATTTGACATGTTTTTCTAAATAACTATAATGGAAGTATTCATATTTAACACGGTTTTTAATTATGTGATTAAATGAAAACTTAAATTTTAATAGGGAGTGATTAATAGATAATATTTATTTTTGCATTTTATATAATATGAGATGAGAGGGAAATTGTGAAGAAAAATAATAGTAAATAAAAAAAAATATTGACAAGAGTAATGGAAATTGGTTTAATGATTTAGTAGGCATAACAGTTAAGAGCATGTGTTGTCTCCTAAGATGTTACAAGTTGAAAGCTAGCGTAGGGTAGAGTACATTCGTCTTTGTAAACTTTAGCGGTCAATGTCCATTGTCCCATAAACAAGGAGGTCTCATACATCAATTCAATGTAAAATTCGATTGTCATTATTATATGACCCCAAAGAAGTAATACGGCGTATTCATGGAGCCACCTTAGATGTATTTCAAATAACCCATTATATGACCCCAAAGAAGCAAGAGTGACGTATTCATGGAGCCGCTTTGCATGTATGTCAAATAACCAATTATATGACCACAAAGAAGCAATACTGGCATATTCATGGAGCCTTAGATGTATGTCAATAACCCAGTTGAAGCTTATGCCCTTAATGGGATTCAAGTTTCCAAAGAATATCGTGTCACCTATCTCAAGTGTTTTGAACTCTCTCCTTCTCATAGATCTTCTCTCTCCTTCTCATTCAACACTTGGTGGGAGGATCTTCTCCAAACGATAAGGCATTGGACAATCTCATGAAACAAATTCAAAAAGCATTTGAAGGGATAACCTCAATATCATATTTCCATGTGCTTCGAAAGAATAATAAGGAGAATGAAGGGTGCAATCTAGAACTCAATGACATGAAAATAAATGAACAACTAAAGTTCTCACAAATCCCATAAGACTCAACACTATGTATTTTAAAAAAGATACAAATTTTATTAGTCATAACAATAGGAAGGCATCTATTAAAAAAAAAATTGGAGGACCTAATGGCCACATGGAATTCCCTTAGGAGGATAATCAATTAACAAAGAATATGACACCAAATCATCCCATTCGAGCTCACGAAACACCTTAGAAACTATGGTATAAAGAGAGTTTACACTTAGTGTTGCATACATTATAGATTAGACCCATGTCGTATGGGTTTGGGTCTATCCAAGTGATGGTCTCACTATGAAGGGAGATGGGAATGGTGTAACACACAAGTGTGGGATTAATGGTAGGAGGACACCACCTCTCTTTTCACATTAGGTCAATGAATTCAGGGGCGGTAAGAGGCAAGCTGTAAGGATCTATTGTAACAAACAATTTTCCTTTGAATAAGGAGCTTTTGTAAGCAAACCAATTTGTTGGCCATTTGGTTCGAGCTTCAATAAAAAAGAGCACCCGTTGTAGCTTCATTATTAAGTTATGGGACATGCAAAATTTCACTTTTTGGCTAGATACAAAAACCCAGTAAGGTGGGAAGGAATAAACACTCTCTCAAAATAACTTCTCCTAGAATGACAAAATTTTCCTATTACCTTTTCCTCTACAAATTAAAATTCATTTAGGAAAGAAGAATAAGGGTATCCCTATTTTTTTGAGTTATATGTTCTTGGGCATAGGATATGAAAGATACCCTTTCAATAAATAAAGAGACGAAGTACTTTTACACTTTGTAAGCTTGGATGTAGAGGTGTGGAAGAATTAGTATTGAGGGAAGCTAAAAATCACTTTGCAAAGACGAATGATGAAAGCATTATGTTGGTTGGAAATGGCTAATATTTAGGCTTGGATAGAGTTGTTAATTATGTCCCACTGAGAGTGCAATTTGTGAAGAATTATGGGAACATAATTAGGGGATGTGGTGGTCGATATCGATCACAAACCTAGGCAAAGAAACTAACTTGGATACTTATGGCATGTATGTAGAGGCACAATTGAAGGCTAGAGTGGAAATAAGGAGTGAAATTGTTTTAGTAACAAGGGAATATTGAATGCTAAGTTAATGAAGATGATAAACTAGATGACTAAGAGAATGGATTTTCTTCAACTTGATTTTCCTACTTTGAACATAAAGTGCAACGAGAATCTATCTCTTGACCATCACATCAGAGAGAAACAAATGATCAATGCATGCTTAGCTAAAGACAATGAAAAGTTGGACGGATTATGGTGGAAAAATGGGGACATCAAATAAACAACAAAGGATCTCAAGACATACGTTAATAGCTTGGAGGATTATGCTCTTTATGATTACAGTCCTTACCTGAATGAACCAAATCAATAGTGAGTAGGCTCACCTACATGAAAAATTAAGTATTTAAAGTGATCAATGAATTGTATTTTTTCCCTACGCGAGACAAGTTTTGTAAGGCATATACCTACAATCCCCCCTTTATTCTCGATACAACATGAAGTCTTTATTTAAAATGCTATAGATTTAATAGATAATATGGATAAGTAATCAACATTGAATCCATAACCATGTATCTCCTAGTGAAAATGTTTTGAACCTGGTGCACATTCTAATACAAATACATATTCTCATCCTAGTCAAAAGAAAATAATAATAATAAAATTGTTAAATCTAAAATATTAATAACAAAAAGTTGTGTGAAAAGTGAAAGTGAAGAATTTAATAGTTCCAAATTTAAATTTTATATTAATTATAAAATATCAGTTGCATATCTTCTTAAGATTGCAATAAGGCTTCTAGAAGTTTAATTTAATTATCTATAATTATTAGATAGATGGTAGTGATTTATTATCCATGGAATATTCTAGAATATTAATAATAGTACATTGAAAACAATGTTCATATTTATCTCGAAAGTAGTTATTCCCTTTTTATTCTTTTAATTAAATCGATTAATTAAAAAAAATTCCTAGGAACTACTGTCATATGATGTGAGCCATGCTTTCATTGGGCATGTGATATTGATAACCCATGCAATTGCAACAAATCCATGATGGTGGGGTAAAGTTCCATGGTTAAGAATCTTGTTCCATGTTTTTTTTTCTTAAATGTATATATATGTTTAAGTGATATATGTTTTAATTTTAGCAAAGTAAGATGCATCATAAAGGATGTGTTTTGATGTTTATTATGGATTGATGCATATCAATATTTACCAGCCATTTAATTTTTATGACTTGACCAATATTCAATATTTTATATTTAAATTTTGATAAATTTTTTTTGGTAAATTTTTTTCCTTAATATTTAGTATAAATTATCTTAAACCTATGAATTTGCATATGTAAATTATTTGGTATAATAATAATGCTTTTATCAATTTCAAATTACACTTTCAATAATTCATTTAAAATTTTTTTGTTGCTCTCCAAAATTCTCTATAGGGTGAAACCAAAGTTGCAAAAAATAAAATTGTGGAAATAACACGTGTATGCTTTAGGCATGCATAAGTGGCAAGAGAGAACACTTACTCTGAAACATGGATACATCAATTTTCACATAAAAAATGTTTTAGCAACTTTTCGATAACTCTATATTAATTTATCCATTTTTAAGTTTTATAAGTCAATGCAAAAGTCTTTAAGCCCTTCACATCTTTATTTTCTAATAAGTTTATGTTTTTGCATAAAAAAATTTCCATGGTAAGTGAAAATTATTATTTAGGTGAAGATTGATACTCCAAACCATCAATTTTCTAACATTAATATTTGACCTCTAATGATAATATGCAATTGAAAATGAATGTTTATATTAAGATTGATACTCTAAACCATTAATTTTCTAATATTCATATTTGACCTCATGATAATATGAGTTTTCTTAGGAGGAGGATTGGTTTTAGGGACTTTGACATTACAAGGGGAGGAAAAAAAGGGAATGAGCTCCAAAGGAATATTCTATGTCTCATGGGCCATCAACAAGTTCCTAAATCACTATACAATCCCTTTAAAGGGGTATTTATTCTTCAAGTGGAATGTTATTTCTCTATAGCAAATTGGATATTAAGGTTAGGTCTTATGATGTTATGTTTGGGTGTAGAAGGAAAATAATGTCCTTAGATCATACACAAAAGTTCCTGATGGCCCTGAATATTTTAGCAACAATGTTGTAGCCCTCAACATATCAACTACAATATGTCAACCTCATGTTCGTGCAAGCTTGAGAGGGATCACACACTATCTATATAATTTATATTTTTTCCTTTATTTTAATGCACACCAATCAATGAGAAACGTTACTTTCTTAATCAAGTGACAAAATGGTAATTCTAACTACTAGTCATATTAATCAGTCTAGCCTACAAGATGTTAAGGTTCATAAATCTAAGTGGAGGAATTGAAATTTTGAGAACTAGAGTTGCAGGAATCAAATGAAACAAAGCTGCAAAATTGTAAATGATGGAAGGAAAATATTAAAAGATTCAAGCTACACTAATGAAACTCAAGGAACTATACTATATTGCAATAAATACAAGGTTATGCTATTGTTGCATAAAAGTAAAGAAATCCATTAAGAAAAGACAAAAACTATGATACTTGATACTATGAGCAATTATGTAGCTATGACAAATTCTTTTTCAATTCCTCAATGTTCACTTAACCATGCTAAATTGACTAATTGAGGTGCTTTGTAAATAACCTACATGGAATCATAACGAATAATGAAATAGTATATCTCTCATGTTTGATTGATATGAGATTGTTTAGTTCTATAGAAATAGCTATAACTCCACAAGCAACTCTAGAAATGATGTAACTGCAGTAATTGATAAGGACAAATGAAATAAAGTACATGAGGCTAATTCTAACTTATGGAAAATATTTTCATCACTCAAAAATTAAGAAATGTTATGTTCAAGCATCTACAAGAACATTAATCTATACCAATATCATTTTAGAAAAATATGAAATTATAATAGCTTAAGGAAACATGTGAAAATAAGGTACAAAAAGTACAAGAAGGGTTCCAAGGTGCCTATGGGTGGGCTCTCTCCAAGGTGCTTTGAAACCTATAATGAAATCAACTAAAAAAACTTATAAAAATAATTGTCTTCTCATTAATAGACACTATCACTACTTGAATTAAAATTCCAAAAGTTATAAAATTGCAAAGTAACAATATGATTCTTCCTTTGAAAAAAATTCGTCCTTCACTCAATTGTGTTTAGCTTCTTATGGAAAATGTGATAGAGAAACATGCTCAATAGAATGAATTATTTTCACTAGAAAATCCATATAATCATGGTAATTCTCTGGACTGTTTTGTAGCCACCATGTCATTAAAAATGATAACTCTGTTTTTTTAGTGCTCTTGTAGGTGAATATTATCAGCGAAGGGGGCTGGTTCACTATCTTCATGATAGGATGTTGCAAGGATATTAAAGGAGCTTGTTTACCTTCATAAACTTGGCCGCATTATGATAATAAGCCTACTAGAGGTCATAAAAGTCATTAGTAATCTTAAATATATTAGACACACACATCAACATAAGGAATGCCATGAAAAATAGAAATACGCACAATAATCAATGTGAGAAAGACATTTATTCTTTAGTTGCATAGGTTATAGATGGGCCTTTAGATGCACAATTCAAGTACCCATCATCCTCCAACTTAAATATTTGATATTTCTATGAAATTCACCTTTTGATTCTTCTCGATCCTTGAGTTGTTGTTCCCTTATCTCTTTAGAAGTTTTTCTTAAATCCCATGTTACATACATAAGTATTTCTTCTAGTAAATAAAACCTAGGTGCATTTCGTACTTCCTTTCATTACCTTGATTCTTCTTTTACACTAATGTCTTCTATCATCCTTAGCTGGAAAGGTAGGTTGAATCTTAGTATAATCCATTGTATAAAAATTATTTCAGTTATCCTTCTGTAGAATGGGGTCTCATTTAAGGAATTGCATAGGTTAGTGGGTGTGTGGAATTTCCTCAACTACAAGATATATGTTATAGCCTACCATCACTCACATGCCTATAAGGCTTCATCACCTAGTAGTCTTACCATGTCCAAAGAGTGGAGTTTCACCTCCTTCTATTTCTATTTCCCAATTTGGAGCCCCAATTTCTATTCCTCCATGACGATATTGTTGATTGTAGTAAATATTAGGGTGTTAGTTAGCTCTAATTTTACCCACAATGGTGTGGTCACCTCTTTCTTAATTTTTTGTTCATTTTCTCAACCCTCATCTCCTCTTGGCTTAGCTAGGATGAAAAGGCCAGAAGTTGGACACCCCTTATGTGGGCATTTGGATCCCATGACGTTGAATCAAGAAGTGCCATATTATGTGAATATAATTCACATACTATGGTTTTATCCTCCATTCTATATTTTTTCAATATGGTGTATATAGTTGAAACCATCCTTATTTTTCTAAATAGGAAATGTAGACAAACGCTATTTTGCATTCACTTTCCTTGTGGCCAAAGTTTTTGTCTTTGAAATACCCAATTTAATTTAGCAGGGGTAAAGGAATTTATACTCCTAGAGAATAGATTTCTAGACCTATAATTTTGATAGTATCTAGATATAAAATTTGCATCTTTTTCAACTTTTACCTTTCTACAATTGATGGATTTATGTGCAAAAATATGACATGAATATCATTATCCATAAAACAACTTTGGGCACTTGAAATTTGAGAATTGATGATCTTGAGCAGATTAATTATACCTTATTTATCTTATTATTTGATTTACATATATGTGTGGGAGGAATTTCAAAATCTAACAAGCTTACTTAATTGTTGAGTTCTTATATAACTTTTCTTCCATTATCTTCACTGGCCTTCTTTGTAATTCCTCTGGAAAAATTTAAAGACCTTTGAATCCCCTTGACCTAATAACGACATTTCCTTTAAAATATTTTCCTCTATCAGAGTATCACATACCTACCATGTTTTCTAGAGATTTTTGACTACTTAGAAGGTATTAGGTCCCTATAATACTAGTGTAACCCATATATTAATATTGTTTTACCCCATAGAATCCCACTATTGTTATTGTCGTGAACTTACATTATTATTGTTATGTAGGCCCTAATTATACTTTTACCCTTTTCACTCCTATGTATACCAAGTAGGCCATTTGATTTGAATCAACAAAGAATTGTTCATTTATGTGATGTAAAATGAGGTTGAAACTTTCTCACTAAAAGTGGCTTATTATATAGTCATTGATATATATTTTCTTATGTTTCTACATTATTTTTATCAACATACTTAACATTTGGTATGAGAGCTCTTGATCCTAGGGTTTTGCTAGCTCAAACGAGTCATTATGGAACTTTTGTTACAATTTTTTTTCTATTAACCTTCATATTATGAATTTTTTACCACGTGGAAGAAAAATATTGATGATTATTTGGTTAAAAGTTCAAATGGATTCCAATCTTGCTACTATTGAAAATGTCTTGTAATAGCCCTAGTGAAAATTTCATGTAATAAAAGTTAATAAAGGAAAAATAAGACCACAGTTAAGGGACAATTATTCCAAGCTAAATGTTGGGTAAAGATATCCAAGTGGGAACTACTAGATCTGTGTTTTGGGTAAGGAAAATTGGCAAAGGCTCAGGCAAAGGCATTAAAAGGAAAAAAGATAGGTTTTGCACAAATATTAATGAAAATAAAGTAAGATAGGACAAAAGGAAGGTAATGGGTCATAGGTTGCATGTGATGAGGAAGTTGAAGGAAAATAATGTAAAATGAAGAAATTAGAGGCCTCATTCATAAAAAGAATTATGAGGACCGATGTTATGAGGACCGATGTTTAAGATTTCGCTAACCTATTTCTAGCTCATGTTTGGAGCTCTCTCATTATTCTCTCTCTCACTATTCATCACTTAGAGTTTTCTTGGAGTACTCTAGCTTTGGATCAAGGAAGGAAAGCAAGGATCAAGGAAAGGAAAGTAGGATCAAACAACTTTAGCGGGAATACATGAAGGTAACCTTTTGCATGTTTGATTTCCTAGCTAGTTTGGACATGTATGGATTCTCATGTTGGTGTATGGTTCTGTTGATGTCACTGTCATGGTTTTGATTGGTTATGACAATTGCTTTGAACCTAGCGTTATCTTTTCTGGATGCCATGGATTTGGAATGTTTATCTAAGTTTTGAGCTTTGGTTTGGTGGATGGATTTCAGAATCCGCGGTGGAGGTGGTCTCAAGGTTCATCCCCAAAGGCCTAGGAATCCCTTGAATAGTTTTGAGAGGATACATGGTAAAGCGTGAGGGAGACGTATCGGTTTAGGGCCTAGTGATCCACAATTTCATTGTAGTAAATCTTGAGAGGCAATGAGGCAAAACAATCCTCAAGGATAGTAATGTATTTTAGATGATATTCCAAATTCGGTTTGGTTGTGATCAGAGCACCATTTTGGTGTGATCACGTTCAGTGAGGGGGAGGTGGTTTAACCTTTGGATTCCCTTGGCTATTATTGGATTAATTATTCTATCAGATCCCACATTCATGGATGGAATATGACACGAGTTTGACTGGTTCAAAGAGATATTTGGTTCAGCCATATCTATGGTCGGGTGGTACATGGAAGTCCAGAACCTAGTCAGATTTGACTATGATTAATAAAATCTATGTTCTCTTGCTTTTTTACTTATTCATATGTGGATTTAATGGTTGTCATATCTCTGATATTTATATGGTCTAATTTTGGTTCAAAGCATGGTTATATGATTGGTTCATGTCATGGTTATTTCATGTATTTACTTGTAATTGTTAAATGGATGTATGAAAGACCCAATTTATGATATAATAGTTAAATGGAAGAGGAGGTAATCCTTTTAGTTATGTTTGATATGTTCTTTGAATCATTTATACTCTTCCTTGTATCCTAGACTTGTAGGTTGAATTGATTCCAAATGTTTGACAGAATGTTAGTCCTGGTTTGGGATGCTCAAGACTAGTCCTGAGGTTGATTTCTGATTTATCAACATTGTTATCGTGTATTTAATGAATTATGAAGGTTTTAGAAATTTCGGGGTAGAGGCAAGGATTCTGGGCTAGAAAAGTGTCTCAAACCTCGGGGTCGCTTGCATAGGTCTGTTGGGAAAATTTCACAGTCATCGGCATAGAGGCCTATGAGAGCGAATTTGAGTTGTTAGTGATTTTATTTCCTATAGGATGAAAGAGAATTTGGGTTAAGAGGCTTAAAACATCATTGGAACCTAGGGACAGGATGTCTAAGTGGATGGAATATCTCCTCGGGTATAATTGTTCATATGGATGGGTTTTTTTGATGTGATCCATTGATTCCATTTCCTTAAGGTCACCAAGGAGATTGAATCCCTTATAGTGACCTCTCCCATCACATGTTTTCCCGAATGATTGCCTACTTGGGTGGACCTGGGGGAGGGGGTATGATATATTAGTATTAGAGAATGGTTTCACTCTCCTTGGATGAAGATGGTTGGTCATGCATGCATGTCAGTTGAATGTGTGTCTCTTACACTTGCATTCCATGTGCTTGTTGTATTGAATGATGTTGATGTGATTTTGTGGGATGCATCTTTGAAAGTTTATGACTAGTTTCATATGGTTATATGTTGCTTACATGTTGATTATATGCCGCTTAACAACATCCTTGTATGTCAGGTGAATTCTTGAATGTTTTGATTACATGTATCAGTCTTGTAGGTTGATTACAAAAATTGATTGCCTATGCTCAACTACATGTGTTCATATGTATGTGTAGTTGGTTAGGCATTTATTATGCATGTTGACAGTAGTATGTGGAAATGTGTTCAATGGAGTAATGGTTGTTGCCATGCATGAGGTCACAACATGCATTTTTGATATGGCCTTGCATTGATGATTGGACCCTAGCTAGAATAGCATTTATGTGTTTCTACACTTATTTGATATATGTCTATATGCTATTATGATTATGTTATTCATGCATCATGTTAATTTGATGATATTGACAACAAGGTATCCTTCCCGAATTATGCTAAGGTATGTTGGTTTATTGCAATTTGGTTTAGTTGATATAATATGCCTTGTAAGAAAGAGATCAAATGGCTAGCAAGGTGGTCGACTACATAGAATATCTATATGCATCAAATGGGTAGTGTGGCGTGGGAAATTCTTATGACCTAGCAGATGCATTGAGAATCCTGGAGGAAGAAATAATAAATTGTAAAGAGGCAATGACAAAATCATGAAGGCACAAGAGAATAAAGCATAGGTGAATGCGATACTACTTCAGAGTTTGTTAGATTTTCATTGACAGGGACCACTTCGGATTAGCCATGGACATGAGGAAAAAAGTAATGGGGCATATGGCAATAGGTATCCTAGTAGACACAGATCGGATAGATTTGACACGATCAGAGATGGCAGGAAGTTGTATACTTCAGACAGGAGAGGTGGTCGACACAGATACTATTCCATTTCTAGTTCTGATACACATCAAGATCGTATACCCAGATTCATTAATATCCTAAAATAATGCAATAAGGATCCCTACTCATGCTCTGATAACCATATAGTGTTGAAAGCCTTCTGACCTCTTGTGTGTTGTTGGGAAATTTTGGTATTATCATCTCCCCCTTAGAGCTAGAGAGCTCTAATCTTATGTCTCCATGTTTCTTCCTTTTCCTTTAATATCTTGATTTTCTCTACTTCTAGTTTGTGATATATAACTTTGATTCTAGAGAATCATACCCACCACTGTGAGGGTCTTCTAACCTAGCTAATTCAAATTCGATATTGTTGAGGGAATCCTCTTCCTTTTTCTTCTTTTCCTTTCCCCATTCTATCATCATCTACTTAAGGTAAATAAGGTTTCCATCCAGGTGCTCGATCGATGACCTTATTTCAATCTCTAATCTATACTGCCACACTTGTTTAACAATTCCTTTAAATTCCTCATCGCTTAACCATGTCGAATTAAATTTCAAAAGGTTCCCACAGTTTTGGAGAAATACCTTCTACTTATAAAAAATAGATGAGCGATCTGATATTCCTCCTGAACAACCTTGGGATTACCTAACCATTTCTATCTTATCCATCAGTGGTTCCTTAATTAGGAATCTATCAAGGTGCCTTGCTAACATAGCATCCCCAAATATTTGATTTCTCCATGTAAGTTGAATAAGGGCTATTTCTATATCAATAAATTTGTTATTCTCAAGTAATTGTTCAAAAAACATCTGTGAGTGAATCTACTTGTGCATGGCTTCCCAAGGAGTTTGCATGTCCCACAGAAAAATTTAAATCTTCCCCCAAAATTATATTGTTAGCCTGCACAACTAATGACCCATAAGAGCTTCCGAGAATGACATACTATTGTAACATGGTACATATTTATTAAAAATCCTAATGTCAAAACCAAATTATTTAGAAAAAACATCTGCCATTAGTACTCCTTCACTCCCAAAAATATTTACTAACTTCATCAATAATTTTTTTTTCCTACAACAATTCCACGAGATCTACCTCTCATGTCTAAGGCATGGAAATTTCATCTCGATTTTATAGATTCTAATAGTGATGAAATTTGTTCACTATCCCAAAGCTTCTCTTATAGAAATATCACATCCGATTTCTCCAACTCTAATAAGCTCCCAAGGGCTAATTTTTGTCATGGCTAGCCAAGCTTATATAGTTAAAAGATAACCACTTCATTAAGAAACCATTTCGAGGTTGCCTTTTTCTCTAATAACCCCATCAAGTGATAATTTTCTTCCTTCTGCTACATCCATACTGGCCTT
Source organism: Pinus taeda (assembly GCA_000404065.3). Lineage (NCBI taxonomy): Eukaryota > Viridiplantae > Streptophyta > Pinopsida > Pinales > Pinaceae > Pinus > Pinus taeda. The sequence continues at coordinate 59,618 of APFE030494720.1, read as the reverse complement.
ATGAATTGATTTCGATATATAAGACTACCCGCCTCTAGAGGTTTTCGAAATATTTGGTGGTGATGACATACATAAGCCTCGCCAAGCAACTATAAGTTGCTTGGACAAATATAAATAGAAAGTGGGGATAAGAAGAGAACTTAGTATTGTAAGAAGAGTTATTTACTTGAGTTAAGAATTTTCGTGGTAAAGTGGGGATGAAAAATTATAATAAAATTATAATTTAGTTAACATTTATCATTCCTTCTTATTTGGATAATGTTAGATGTATAATGGGGTAAGTGTTTTGATGCTTCTCATGGATTAATGTGTATACAAGTAATTTAATTTATATGGTTGCACTACTAAAAAAAAACTGGTAAAAGTTCTTATTATGGTGGGTGTAGTCTTGTTGAGTTGATTCTTGTTATATGGTACTGATGTGAAATACAACATAAACCCATGGGTAAAGACGATGTAAACAATGAAATTTTTAATAGACATCACTTTATGTATAAATACAAAATTGTTCTCAAAATGACAATGAATATACTCTATAGTCGAGATGCATAACATGCAAATACATTTATATATGTCAAGTACATAATCTATGGTTCACTGAAAAGGAATAATATTTTAAATCATATATTGCTTTAGATAAATTATAGTTCTTTGAAAAATACAAGGATGCAAGTTTGGAGAATAGTTTCATCTAAGGAATACATTCTTTTAAACATGAATTTCCATTCTTATGAGATGAACTTAGTTGTTAAATAGTGTATAAAAACTAAAAAAAGATTAAGAAAATATATCTAAACCTAAAAACGAAGAAGAAGAGAAAGGCCAAGCAAGAAGCAAAATACAATCAAAATTCTTTCTACACTTCAAACCATACAAACTAAAGTGTGCATGTTATTTTGGAAAGAAAATGCTATACTAAAAAATTTTAAACACACAAATCCAATAACCAAAATACGATAAATTATCTCACTCCACATAACAAAAAGATGTAAACACACTAGTAATTCACTATAAAATGTATTTTCAAATATTTAAAACCTTTACTATTAAAGTAGCTTTAAAATACTTAAAATGTATTTAAATAATCAATATAAAAAAAATAACACATTTTTAATAGAAATTTACATACTTGCATAATTATATAAATTAAATGAGTAGTAAATGTTAATAATTATCAATCCATAATAAACATCAAAACATTTACATCATAATACATCTCAGGCTTCTAAAATTTTAAAATTTTTTAAATTAAATATCTTATTATTATTATTATAAGTTAAACATATATTCATTTTAGACAGCATGGAAGAAGTTTTCTATCCATGAAGATTTATATTCACTTTATTACAGAGCTTTTTAATCTATAAATAGGGTATATTACAATATCACATGCCTAAAAAACCATAACTCTTTCATATGAAACTTGCTCAAATGATATTTTGTTAATTAATCAATTTAAATAAAATGACAAAAAAAACATAACTACCTTCACATAAAACTCAGTCTTTGACTTGTGTATACTACTAATTTTTCTTTTATCAAATACTTAATGGTCCTACCATAAATCTAATAATAATTAATAATCAGATTAAAATTTTGGAATCCCTATTCTACTTTAAAAGAAACATGTTTATCGATATAATTAAATTTAACTTCATCTTAATTTAAATTACCATATAAAAAACTTACCATTTTCAAAATAAAAAATCCATGTCAAACTGAAAAATAAATCTATTACTATTGAAACCTGAATAAAGACATACTGTATATATTATTGAATATTGAAACCTAAATGAAAACATACTATATATATATATATATATATATATAATATATATATATATATATATTATTGAATACATAAATATAGAAGAAATAGATCGCTTCTAGTAACTTGAAACATAATTATTAATAGTAAAAAGCACGAACTAGAAAACACTTATATATAAAGTATTTCTTGTCTAGTAACTTGAAACATTAATTATTAATAGTAAAAAGCACGGAACTAGAAAACACTTATACATAGAGTATTTCTTGTTATGGAGTAAGATCGTTAGAATATAACCTCGGATCAAAAAACTTATAATTTTCAATTAAAAAAATAAATAAAACTAATAATTCAATTCTATTGGTATTGAAGCTAAAAAATAAATAAATAAAACTTAAAGAGCAATTTAATTTTATGGGTGTTGAAGCCAAATGAAAACCATCAATTACATTAGAAATAAAAGAATATAACTAGCTTTGGATCAAAAAACTTATAATTTTCAATTAAAAAAATAAATAAAACTCGTAATTCAATTCTATTGGCATTGAAGCTAAAACATAAATAAATAAAACTTAAAGAGCAATTTAATTTTATGAGTGTTGAAGCCAAATAGAAACCCTCCGTTACATTAGAAATAAAAAAATATAACCAGCTCTCTCTCACATAAAAAATATTAATTAAATTTAACAAGTGTCAAAAATGCCGCCTTAAATTCATATTCAAACTCAAAACTGAACTTTCCAAATTGGCACGGACGTGGATGTTAATTACTTTCAAGAAAAGCATGTTCCGGCTATTTTGTTATAGACGTTGTGGTAAAATGTGATCCACTCCTTCAACGGATCACAACGTTCTGAGATGGAATCTGTATGCCGTTTTGAAATAGATGAGGTTGTTGTGTGGTAAAAGTTCTTATTATGGGGTGTATTTTTGTTGAGTTGATTCTTGTTATATGGTACTGATGTGAAATACAACATAAACCTATGGGTAAAGATGATGTAAACAATGACATTTTTAATAGACATCACTTTATGTATAAATACAAAATTGTTCTGAAAATGACAATGAATATACTCTATAGTGGAGATGCATAGCATGCAAATATATTTATATATGTCAAGTACATAATCTATCCTTCAGTGAAAAGGAATAATATTTTAAATCATATAGTGGTTTAGATAAATTATAGTTCTTTGGAAAATACAACGATGCAAGTTTAGAGAATAGTTTCATCTAAGGAATATATTCTTTTAAACATGAATTTCATTCTTCTAAGACAAACTTTTAGTTGTTAAATACTGTATAAAAACTAAAAAAAGATTCAGAAAATATATCTAAACTTACAAAAAAAAAAAAGAGAAAGGCTAAGCAAGAAGCAAAAACAATCAAAATTCTTTCTACACTTCAAACCGTACAAAGTAAAGTGTGAATGTTATTTTGGGAAGAAAATTCTATACTAAAAAAATTTAAACACACAAATCCAATAACCAAAATAAGATAAATTATCTCACTTCTCATAACAAAAAGATGTAAATACACGAGTAATTCACTATAAAATGTATTTTCAAATATTTAAAACCTTTTGTATTAAAGTAGCTTTAAAATATTTAAAATGTATTTAAATAATCAATATTAAAAAAATAACACATTTTTAATAGAAATTTACATACTTCCATAATAATATAAATTAAATAAGTAGTAAATGTTAATAATTATCAATCCATAATAAACATCAAAACATTTACATCATAATACATCTCACGCTTCTAAAATTTAAAAAAAATTGAAATTAAATATCTTATTATTATTATTATAAGTTAAACATATATTCATTTTAGACAGCATGGAAGAATATTTTTATCCATGAAGATTTATATCCACTTTATTACAAAGTTTTTTAATCTATAAATAGGGTATATTACAATATCACATGACTAAAAAATCATAACTCTTTCATATGAAACTTGCTCAAATGATATTTTGTGAATTAATCAATTTAAATAAAATGACAAAAAAGACATAACTACCTTCACATAAAACTCAGTGTTTGACTTGTGTATACAACTAATTTCTTTTTTATCAAATACTTAATGGTCCTACAATAGATCTAATAATAATTAATAATGAGATTAAAATTTTGGAATCCCTATTCTACTTTCAAAGAAACATGTTTATCAATATAATTAAGTTTAACTTCATCTTAATTTAAATTACCAATCACATTTGAAATGGGTGAACATATAATTTCGTATAAAAAACTTACCATTTTCAAATTAAAAAATGCATGCGAAACTAAAAGGTAAATCTATGACTATTGAAACCTAAATGAAGACATGCTATATATATTATTCAATATTGAAACTTAAATGAAAACATACTATATATATTATTGAATACATAAATATGGAAGAAATAGATCACTTCTAGTAACTTGAAACATTAATTGTTAATAGTAAAAAGCACGGAACTAGAAAGAGCTTATACATAAAGTATTTATTGTTATGGGATAAGATCGTTAAAATATAATTTCGGATAAAAAACTTATAATTTTGAATTAAAAAAATAAAGAAAACTAGTAATTCAATTCTATTGATATTGAAGCCAAAAATAAATAAATAAAACTTAAAGATAAATTTAATTTTATGGGCGTTGAAGCCAAATGCAGACAGTCAATTACATTAGAAATAATAGGATATAACCAGCTCTCTCTCATAAAAAATATTAATTGAATTTAACAAGTGTCGAAAATCCCGCCGTAATTGAATTGATAGGCCACTTTATAATGGACTAGTGTAAGCTAGAGTAGGCTAGGCTAGGGTAATATATAGTAGACTAAGGTAAGTTAGGGCATCCTAGCATTGGCTACTAAAGAATAGGCAAGGTTGGGCTAGGCTAGGCTAGGCTAGGCTAGGCTAGGCTAGGCTAGGCAAGGCTAGGCAAGGCTAGGTTAGATTAGGCTAGGTTAGGCTAGGCTAGGATAGGAAATGTTAGGCTAGGTTAGGTTAGGTAAGGTTATGTTTGGATAATGTTAGGCTAGGTTATGCTAGGCTAGGGTAGGCTAGGTTAGGTTAGCTTAGGCTAGGTTTGGCTAGGGTAGCTTAGGTTAGGCTAAGCTAGGTTAGGCCAGGCTAACTTAGATTAGGTTAGGTTGGGCTAGGCTGGAGTAGGTCAGGGTAGGATAGAGTAGACTACAGTAGCATAAGTTAGTTTAGGTAGCTAGGTTAGTCTAGGCTAGATAAAGCTAGGTTAGGCTAGAGTAGGCTAGGCTAGGCTAGAGTAATCTAGGGTAGGCTAAAGTAGTCTAGAGTAATCTAGAGTAGGCTAGGCTAGGCTCGACTATGTCATAGTATGCTAGAGTAGGCTAGGTTATAGTAGTTTAGAGTGGGCTAGGATAGGCTAGGCTAGGCTAGAGTGGGCAAGGCTAGGCTAGGCTAGGTTAATATAGGCTGGAATAAGTTAGGCTAGGTTGGGCCAGTGTTATGCTTCTTAACCTGCAAAGCAATACCGAACCGAGAATATGCGAGAAAAATACCCAGAACACAGAATATGCGAAGAAAATATACCCAGAACACAGAAAAGCAATGATTTTATTACTCAGAGAGAAATGTTCACAGGCCTCTTCGAGGGGGCAACCTCCAATAGAGCAGAGCTCGATTACAAAAAAATACACGATCCTCCTCGCAGGGAGTCTCTATCCTTTATATATGACTCATACATGCAACACCACGGGTCAATACCGTGGGTTTTATTAATACCATATATCTAATACTACCGCCCATTTACCCATTTGTAACTAACTGTGGTCCCTTCATTAATTGCGGGTTAACCACTTACAAATATTAATATGGGATTTATTGACTATTGACTATGACGTGATCCCATGACATGAATAAGGGGGTTAGGGTGGGACCCTAACATGCCCTCCCCCTTAAGACTAGCCTTGTCCTCAAGGCTCAAGCTGCGGAAACTGCTGAAGAATAGTGGTTGGTTCCCAAGTTGCATCTTCCAGAGAGGTGTCTTTCCATTTGACAAGGACCTCTTTAATCATGCGGCCGCGCAGGTGCTTGTCTCGTGTGTCTAGAACCTATTCCGGTTGAAGCCAGATGACCCTTCCTTGTCCAATTCCGGTAGACTGGTTTGAACTCGGCAATTGTTCCCAATCACTTTCTTGAGGAACGATACATGGAAAACTGGGTGGATTTTTGCTGTAGGTGGCAAAGCCAACTTGTAAGACACTTCTCCAATGCGCTGAAGTACTTGGTATGGTCCATAGAATTTTGGAGAGAGCTTTTGACAACCCTTGTCTTTGAGTGATGTTTGCTTATAGGGTTGCAACCTCAAAAAAACCTGATCCCCTTCTTGAAAGTGGCGCTCTGAGCGATGTTGGTCAGCCTGTTGCTTCATACGGTTCTGAGCTTGATGAAGATTCTCGCGCAGGTGGGCGAGCATGGTCGCGCGGTGTTGTAGGAGTTGATCCACGACTTGTACTTTGGAGCACCCCGTGAGATAAGAAGTAGGGGAAGGCGGAAGTTGACCATAGACTGCTTCATAGGGAGTCATTTTGGTGGTGGCATGATAGTTGGTGTTATACCACCATTCCGCCAGAGGTAACCACTGTACCCAAAGGTGTTGCTTTTCTGAAGTGAAACACCTAAGGTAGGCTTCTAGACATTTGTTGACTGCTTCGGTTTGCCCATCTGTTTGCGGATGATATGAAGTACTGAGTTTGAGTTGAGTGCCTTGTATTCTGAAGAGTTCCTTCCAAAAATTACTGGTGAAGATTGGGTCGCGGTCGGACACAATAGAAGTGGGCATGCCATGCAATTTGAAGATCTGATCCATGAAAGTTTGGGCAACCAAAGTTGGTGTAAATGGTTGGGTAGGGCGCAGAAATGAGCATACTTCGACAGTCGGTCCACAACCACCATGATGACTGACTTGTTCCCAGACTTTGGAAGACCTGTAATGAAATCCATGGAGACCTCCGTCCAAATTGACGCCGGAATGGGCAATGGTTGTAATGTGCCTGGTGTGTTGACTGTTTCCCCTTTGTGGCGTTGACAGACGTCACATTCTGCTACGAAAGTAAGGATGTCCTGTTTTATACCGGTCCAAAAGAATGATCTTCTGGTGTGCGCATACGTCTTCTGAAAGCGAATGTCCTGCAATGGGAGATGAGTGCAATTCTGCCAAAATGCGACTTTTGAGGGTGGATGTTGGTGATATTACGACTCTGTCCTTGTAGCGAAGAATATCATTCTGCCACGAGTAGCCCTTGCTGGAATTAGGATCCACCTACAATTGAGAAATAAGTTGGGAGAGCCCTGGATGTGAAAACCATTCCCTGCGAGCCTCTTCAATCCAGTCTGGAATTGGGAGGGAAATTGTGAGCAGTGTACTTTCCTCCTCAAATTGGCACGACAATGCATCTGCTACCCGGTTGTCTTTCCCTTTCTTGTAAATGATCTCATAATCATATCCAGCATTTTGGCGAACCACTTGTTTTGTTGTGGGGAAGATAGGCGCTGCTCCAGAAAATATTTAAGACTGTGATGATCTGTGCGGATTTGGAAACGTCGTCCCAACAAGTAAGGTCACCAGGTCTCTACTGCATGTAAGATGGCCATCATTTCCTTCTCGTAGGTAGATTGGCCCAGATTCCTCCCACTTAGTTGTTGGCTGGTGAAGGCCAATGGTCGCCCTTCCTGCATTAAAACCGCTCCAATACCTGTTCCCGATGCATCACATTCAATGACAAATGATTTGGTGAAGTCCGGTAGGGCTAAGACTGGAGTGGGACACATGGCGTTTTTGAGCGCGGTAAATGCCTTTTGTGCTTCCTCGGTCCAGAAGAAGGAATTTTTCTTTAGGAGTTGAGTGAGTGGCTTCGCTATGCGACCATAGTTGCGGACAAATTTACCATAATAGCCTGTGAGACCCA